>JAJJMA010129150.1:0-21875 GCA_023529015.1 Papaver nudicaule | reverse complement strand
CCACTCAAATTCCGGAAGTACCCACGACTTATCTTCCTGAATATCAGCTGTATCCGTCAGAAAATCACCCATCTTCGTCGTTTGTCACCACCATCAGCACCTTCTCCGGCGGAAGAAAACATTAATGGCGAGTGCCATTTCCCTCTCCTGTTTCTCCTGTCGATTAGTAATGGCCTCACATCACTGACCCTTCATAGTGTCTTGAATCTGCATCGAGTCCTCTGTCCAAATCCGAACTTTAATGGACTTTCCCAATCTCTGTACTTTTGATATCGGTGATTTGAAATTTGAATTTGGCCCTGTTTTCAGGAATTTGGGCATGTTCCTAAGGTGCCCCTTATCGTGTAGCACCGGTTGGGAATAACCAAGCAGCCCCTTCCATATTGTATGCCCTAAACTCAATTCTGCCGAGGCCTCCAATAACTCATGTTTGCGACACTTTTGAGCTTGTATCCTTCTCGTGTTCAAGACCACCAACTTCATATGATTCCAAGTTGTGAATTGAGTCATTTTTGCTTCATTTTATTAAATATGATTTCAAAATACCTGCAAAATAGAAAATGGTTAAAATAAACAATGTATGAGGCTTAAGTCGACTAAAGTGTATCAATTAGGTACTCTTGAATAGGTGTTTTGCACATCTATCATGGGGAACAAATAAAATGATCGTAATGATTGAATTCAGTGATTAAAGATGAAACTCAGTAAAGATCAATGAAAGTTTTTTAAGAAAATCTAGAAAATCGCCAGAGCGGAGTCCATCATGATTTGTTAAATCTTTTTAATCAAATTCGGCCAATGAATACCAAATATAGAAGCTAAATCAGAAATTACAATCAAGACAATTGAAAACGAAATCAAAATCAACTTCTATTATTGGCTCGTATAATTGATACTTGTCCCAATGATGCATAATGGATAATTAAATGATATCGATGATCCATTAATCTCTTCACCATTTGTTTTGAAAGAGTTTGATGATAGATATAATGGCCATGTTGATCCAAATATTAAGGTTTTCAATGATTTGTACTATGAAACTATTGAATTTCCTAGAAACCGTACCTTTTCAGATCTTGTGCTTGAAGCTGACTTTTCTCTTCTTCTGGTAAATCTTCAACTTCCTTCATCAATGATGAGATGGCGGATTCTTGTATCCATGATAGGAGGAGTGTAGATCAAGTTGAGCCCATTAACCCTCACTATTCACATTTTAACTTCCAGTGTATTGAGGAGTTAGGTGATCTTTCTGCATTCGGGCCAAGCAATTTAGTACTTTAAGTTGGTTCTCGGACCAGGCCAAACAACTTAGTAATATATTTGATTCTCGAGCTAGGCCTGCTACCAAATACCTATGGTACAATCCCATCCCCGGGGATACTAAGAGTCAAAATTTTGGCTAACTCCCACCATGAGAACTTTGAAAATTAATTTGGCTGCAGTTTGGCAGGAAAACCTATGAGTGATGATGATAGCTCTAAGGAATGCTTCAGGTTTTTGTAGGGAAGTCAGGGGCACGGGGGTGATGATGCAAAATAAAAGAAGAGAAGGCATTAGCTATTATTGAAGCGATCAAAAGGGGTGACGAGATTCACAGATCTTTAATCCAGATATAAACAAGTTGCAAATCTCTCGATAAAATCATCATGAAAGACGGTTCAATGGCAAGATAAATTTCTTTGAAAACAAAATAAAAACATTTTTTTTTTTTTTTGTTTTTAAATATACTGCAGAACCTTTTATTTCAGTTTAGTCACTAAGGATGCCAACAAGGTGGTGCTTGCATGGACTCACAAGCTCAATGCAACACACCCTTTTTTCAAAGCCATCCACCACCTAGTTTACTTTGACAAAAATTCGACTATCTCCATTAGAGATAACCAAAACTAGATAACTCTTTAGATTTTATACGAATATATATTGTCATTTTAACCATGCCACTGGATCCTTAAAAAAAAAAACAAAAAAAAACAACAACAACAAACGGGTGTGCACAGAATCGGAGAAATCACAGTAGCCTCGTACTCGGATCAAAACCGACATCAACATTTCTTTGACCATCTATATCCTGACACGTGTCAAACTTTATGATGGTTTACCCATTTCAAATCACTAGAAGCAACCCCTCGCAGTGTGATTCTTTGATGTGATGTGAGTGTCAGTGAAGCAACCACTTCGCACCGAATCCTTGTTTAGTAGCAGTGAAAGATAAAATTGATTTCCCCAAAACGCATCTCCAATTTCTCTTTCAGAAGATCTGATTTGTTTCTGTATAGGTATATTCAATACTCTCAAATTGCTGATTTGGTTTCATTCATTTTTTATTGTTGTAATTCTATATTGTTTTGTTGTAATTAACATGCTGAAGTTTAATAAAAAACAATCGATCTTGTACAGTGTGTTTACCTAATTTGTATACAATTGGTAATTATCAAATAATTTTGTGGATTTTACTGGTAATTTAGGTATTCAAATACTTCGGTGATGATATGATTTCATAATGGTATGAAACTGAAATAAATAATCTAGGTTTCACTGGGGTAGGATGATCGTGTCATTTTCATTTGTATTTTAGGGGGCCTTTATCTCGTGCACGCTATATGAATAAGGATATATTTACTTCTATGCAGGAATATGGTAACTGCGTCAAATTGTTGAGTTCGAAGGATGTGGTTGGAGTTGGATGCTTAGAGAATTCAGTACTACCAGTTTGAATATCAGAGTTGAAGATTTTATACTCAGTAGATTTTATATTCATCTGTTAGAAATTTCATGGGTATGTTTGGACCTTGTGGTTGTTTCATAGAAATTTGTGACTGCATAGGTGAGAAATTTGTGGTTGTTTACAGTTTGAACTGCATAGGTGAGAAATCGGAATACTAAATGCAGTGATATAAACTATGCCATAACTTGTTGGAAATTAATTGGCCGTGATGGTTCTCAGCGAAGATCAATTACAGATGGTGACTGTGTGTGAAACAAAGACTGATAATATATGCTCAGATGTCAAAAGTGGAAATGTGAAGAGTTCCAGTACACCGCGTCAGAGTATAGATAAAGAGGGATACTTATCAACTTGCCGTGTATGCCAATGTGTTGAATCTGACACTAGGGGTGATGCTGCATTAGGGTTCTTGGCTATCTACCCTCCCTCACCCAAAGTTCTGCATGTTAATGCCGATATTAAGAACTATAATAGCAATGGAGTATCAAAAGGTGCTGGAAATAACATTGAACATACTGAGGATTGTGGGGGAGAGCCCAGGGTTGTGGAGTTTATAAGCCCCCAGGGGGAGGTATTCCTTTGTAATACTGATCTCGAAGCAGGTCCCCATAGCCATCAAGATGTACTTATTTGTCTTGGTTGTTGCTGTAAAAGTGATCTCTCTCTTGCACATTATGCTTGTGCTTTGAAGTGGTTTATTAACCATGGATCAACTGTTTGTGAAATATGTGGCAGTATAGCTAAAAATGTAAGAGAATCCGATTTCAAGAAGATAGTGGCTTCTATTAGGGATTATGAAGCACTCAAGGAAAGAACTGCCACTGGTGAACTTACTATAGCACACTCACAAATAACTGCAGGTGTAGATCCTGATGCGGTCGCTGCTATCCGAAGACAAAGGCTTAGTGAGATTTCCTTGTGGTTTAACCCACATAATAGCAATGATAATAATGGTTATAATAATAGTAATTCCACTAGGATTTCACAGGGGGTTGTAGAGCAGCCTTCTGGGGTCGTTGTTGAAGACACTCTCCAAACTGAGAGCCCTACTACCAAATGGGCTGTCGAAGGGACTGGGATTCTTGTTGCCACTGGACTTCTTACTGTCACACTAGCATGGCTCATTGCTCCTCGTGTAGGAAAGGTATGTGTTGGTGTTTGTTTGCTTTCCACGTATATGATTTAGTTTGTAAGTTTGATGCTGAGTGCTTCTATTTGTATTATCCTTTCAGATACTTGTTATTTGTGTTAAGCCATTACATAGTTTAAGTGGGTTTTGACTTTATATATTGTGGAGTTATTGCAAAGATCCAAGTGAACTAGGGCTGCTAAAACCTATATGAGGCCTCAAGGATATCATACATATAAACACAGGTTTAGTCTTTCAAAGTGCCTGGATGTACATTATTGATGTCAGAACTTTCAGTAACTAGTGCGGATTAGTTCTATCCTACTCTTTCACTTATGTAAACTACTGTTTTCATTTTCAAAGCAATTTGCAGCCTTCTTTCTGACTCCTTAAGCGGTCTTCTTCATGTTCCCTTTCTTTGATTCACAATACAGTTCTCGGTTTGAAAACCAAATATCTCTTAAGGGTGGACCTATGCCGTCGACAGTATAACGCCAGACTTTGGAGTTTGGATCTCTTGGTTTCCTATAAACCATTGTTACTTACCCTGGCAACAATCCCTCTGTTTAGCGTTTTGAGATTTCACACCCCCAGGAATACTGGTAAAACCTTTGTTGATCATCTAAGTTTTAGGGGTCATAGATGTACTTCTGTGACATTGTACTGAAGGATTTGTAGCATGTGCGAGTATGTGATGTTGTTAAAACCACAAAGCCGTGCTTTATACATTATTTTACCTCTCTCAACAGAGGCTACAAATACAAAGTAGTAGTTGCAGACGAATGGGTTCGTGTTTTGGATACAAATGGTGATCGGAGACCCTAGTAAACTCATGTGTGCCATACGTTTCTTGATCTTTTAGATAAAATGATTAAGCAGTTGGTTTCTTTAGTTTTTGAGTTCATACACCATGTTCACGTAACACTCCCCTAAAGTCGTATCAAATATTGGAAGAAAAGAAATGCTGAAGCATGAGACCCTTTTTATACAATTTTCAGTTGCATTGGATCTTCTCTAATTACCATCTCCAGGACGCAGCCCTCGAGGCTTAGAGAAACCCACATTTGGATATAAAGGTTTTAAAAGTTAAACCTGATATTGGCTATGCGTGCTTCCCATTCTGATTTCCATTAACACCTATTTTTAGATCTTTGTTTGAAATATTGGATCTTGAGTTTCTTTTATTATTTTGAGTACAAGGGTACAACTATTAAATGGTTTCAATAAATTTCTGTAGTCTTTAAGTTTAGGTAATGATTGCTCCGAGTCTAAGGACATAATATGAAGTTATTTGCGTGTTCTATTTCTCTTGTTTTCTCTTGTTTTCTCTTATGAATTCAATATTTATGTGCAGAGAACTGCAAAAAATGGTCTTCACATTCTTCTTGGGGGTATATGTGCCTTAACAGTTGTGATCTTCCTTCGCTTTGTAAGTTGTTTGTACATTTAGCTTGTATTTTACCTGTCCATAAATAGTTCACTTGTGTAAGCTTTTTATCTTTCTTCATTATTTTTCTATTTTATTTTTTCGTCTTCTTTTCCCGCTTAGTTTCTTGGATCTTTTTTAAACTTCTTCAAAGTAATGCCCAAGGGGCACACTTTTAGAAGACATTTTTAGGTAAAGACATATGCCTTGTAAAGGCATGAAAATGCGCTTGGAGCGAGGCGGGGTGGGTCCGCGCCCCCTCGAGGTGTATAGCTTGTCAGTAGTAAATTAGGTGTCACCTCAAGGGCCTCATTCATGACTTTCAATCTTACATTGGGATTCAGTTATGTTTTACCTTACATTGGATTCAGTTATGTTTTAGGCGAACGTTTAGAGGTTCAAATGCTAAGTCCTTTTAAGTTGAAAATGCAGGAAAAAAGTAACTAAATACAAATTGCTGCTTTCTAGACCTTGGCTTGTTTTATGTTCTAGTTTTGTGCCAGTTCCATGAAGTGCTGTGTTTGGCATGCATTTATATCTGTTGGTTGTCCCTTGAGCTTACATCTGTCCTTGAGAGGAGCTGAAGGGCGTGTACACTAGATAATCACTGCCTGATTTGATTTCTTTTAGAGAATTATGCTAGGGATCCTATTGCATGCACACAGCAAAAACCATGATCAGTTTCTGGACAATATCACAATACATCGATTCCCTTAAGTTGCATCCTATACTTTCTTGAAAGATGTTTGGATCTTTCTTACATATACTGTTTACACTTGAGATACTTCAAGTTGAGGGATGTAGACACGTACACTTCCATTAACCGTAGGTTCCAGTTACGACTGCCAAATGTATTATTTAACTGGGTGGGTAGTTAACTTTGGGTAAAGTTGTGAGAGATGGGTAAAGTAAACTGTAAAAAAATAATCATGCAGTTCAAGTATTTTTTGGTGCAGATTATCTATCATGCTAACTTCGCTGTTATGCACATAAGTTTCAGCAAGTTGAGGATGTTAATTCTTATATCTTAAACATGCTGCAGATTGTACTATCCAGGATCAAATACGGACCAGCACGTTATTGGGCGATCTTGTTTGTCTTCTGGTTTCTTGTTTTTGGAATATGGGCTTCACGAACTCATGGTGCACATTCTTCGTGATAATTCTTTTGTCGAGTATAGTAAATAGAGAAGTTTCGATGTTTTTCGTGAAGACTGTTGCTTATTTTTACATAATTATAGATGCAAAAGCTCCTCGGCGTGAGCTTTTCACTCTTTCACTTTTCTTGTATAATGCATGTGTTGAAAATTTGGAGAAATAAAACTTCCACATCCAAAGAGGAGCAAGCACTAGCCTCTGAGGGTACAGTTCCTACATCCCATCTTCTACTGTCAGGAGTAGTAGAATTAATCCAGGAGGGATCAGGTTCCCTGATACTTGAAGCAGTTGAATAATTTCTGTGTATCTTTATGTGTTTTGTAAGGATTGCAAAACTTGATGCGCGCAGGACCCGCCTTGCTCAGTTTCTAAATATAAGCCAAACCGTCAAAAGTGAATTTCTGACTCTATAAATAGGACTTGCTCTTACAAGAAAACTCTCTATTGACCTACAACCCCAGAGCTAGGAAGTGATAAAGTTGAAGACGAATGATGAAGCAGTATGGTGATAGTTAAAAATTTCCTGCTCTTACTATCTGTGAGACTAGAAGTCATCCGCAATTACCTCCTCTCACTAATTCTAGCAGTAGTAGTCATGCTGTTATGGGCCATGAGTTGTTACTTTTGCGAAATATTGAGTAAAGTCCCTGTGAAATCACTCTTGAGGTTCAAGTGTGTATGCAAACAATGGCAGTCTTTGATACAGAAAGATCGAAGCTTCATTGATTTGCACTTCACACAATCAAAATCGTGTAACTCAGCTGTTTTTGGTAGTGGTATCTGCCTTTTTATGAGCTGGCAGTGCCCTGGACCTCTTGTTTACTCCGCAGCTGAACTATTACTGTGTGAAGGGCGAGTAACGACTGTTGAAAGAGTAATACCTGTATCAGGAACTTTTAAGGCACGCGTTGTTGGAGTTGTCAATGGGTTGATTTCTTTTGCAGAATCCAGGACATGTTCTGTTTGTGTGGTTAATCCGAGCACGGGACAGTCGACACCTTGGGTAAAATCCATGATTAAACAACAACATGAAAATCTAGTCTAGGAAATACAAGTATTAGATGAAGATGGTGATTATGAAACTCAAACGATTCGTTATGTTTCTGCATCGTGGTATTACTTTGGGTATGATCCTGCCACTAAGGAATACAAAGTGCTTATTATCTGGATCAAGCAAGTATCCGACTGGCGTGGAGTTTTACCTCATGAGTATATATGTGAGGTCATGACAGTTGACGGCAGACAACACCACATCAATCTATTAAGAAGAAAGCTGATTCTGGGGCTTCAAAAAAATTGAAGCCCTCGGTTTTTACTTCAAATGTCCAGCCCGTCATTATAAGGGGTGTCAAAAAATGGTGAAATGACTAAGTAACCCTTATACTTATTACACCCCACTTACAAATTATAACACCCCACTTAATATTTTTCCTAATCTAATTTAAATAAAAAACCAAACATATCAAAACTTAAAAATCAAAACATCAAAAAATTTCCCCTTCTCCTCTCTTCTCCTACTTCACTTTTCTCCTCCAAAATTTTCATTTTCGATTTTTTTTTATCATGGATGCAACCAACAATGGTGGAACAATGGAGTACCAAAGGTAACCATCTAAACCCACTCTTTGCTATTGATTTGGTGCTAAAACTAGGTAAGATTCACTCCATGAAAATCAAAAAACGAGTACCAGAGATACTTACGGCTCGCATCTGAAGAACAACTAGCCGTAAGTTAGCCATTAAAGCTTCAGATGCAAGACGTAAGTCCATCTTAGTGGTCGTAACTTACTTACGGCTAATACCGATACTATACTTAGCAGCCGTAAGTTCAATGTAAAATCAAAAATTTGTGTCGCAAGGTTAGCAGCCGTAAGTACAAGTTAGCAGCCGTAACTAAACTGATAGAGTGAACAGAACATATAAAGATTTGAGACAATAAAGATTATGCTATTATGTTGAAGAACATTTCAGGAAATCATAGTGAATGAACAACAGGTGGATTTTTAAAGAGAAAACTGAAAATGCCCAATGAAGTTGTGACAAAGGGTTATTGTGGAGAGTCTGTCCCTTTAAAGGAAGACCACTCTGTAACAAGTTCTCCAATATCAGTCTAGAAATGTGCTATAAATCGGGAGGAAAATGCAATGCAATGCAAACAACATACAGGAGTTCAAAACTTAATTTAGCATATAAAGTGCAAGGAGAAACTAAGTAAGCTCTCATAAAATATCCTTACAATAAGACTCTGAATTCTGCTTGGTGTGTTGATCACCGTATGTGACAAATAGGTAGAAGGATGATATTACTTACGGCTCCAAAGTCAAATAGGTTAGCAGCCGTAACTATACTTACGGCTGCAGAATATTACTTACGGCCTGTAACCTTGCGACAAATAAATTTTGATTTCAGAAAACACTTACGGCTACTAACTAGAGTATCGGTATTAGCCGTAAGTAAGTTACAGCTACTAATATTAACTTACGTCTTGGATCTGAACCTTTAATGGCAAAGTAACTTACGGCTAGCTGTTCTTCAGATTCCACCCGTAAGTACTTCTGGTTCACGAATTTTGATTTCATGGAGTGAATCTGACCTAGTTTTCAATACAAATGAGTGGTTTTAGATGCTTATGTTAGGTGCTCCATTGTTCCACCAATGTTGGTTGCTTCCACGATAAAAAAAAAAAAAAAAAAAACTTATAGCCGGCGGCGGCGGCGGTGATGGAGGCGGCGGTGACAGTGGCGGTGGAGGCGGCGGTAATGGTGTAAAAACACCATGACTTAATTATTTGTTGATTATCAGTTTAATCAAGTTTAATTTAGTTAATTATGTGGTAACTAATTAAACACTAAACATAAAGGGCAAATTTGGTATTAAAAAAGAATTTTACATAGGGGAGAGCCAAATTACTTTTGAGAACCAGTGATCTGAGGGCTTCAATTTTTCTTGAAGCCCCTAAATCAGCTTTCATTAAGAAGGACTGATGAGAAGCTCTCACTCCCACCAACAATTTCACCGTTTGACTTCACTCCATCCCTTTACGCAAATGGTTGCATTTATTGGCTTAGGATTAGCCCAACATCTGGAGAGGAACCTTTGGTTGTCGAATTTAATGTCGGGAGCGAAAAGTTTAGAGTAATTTCAATTCCCAGTTACATCACTGAAGAAATTCGTCATCCTTATGTTAGTCGGTTGATACAAATTGATGGTCGTTTAGCTGTGTTAGCTTTGAAGATATGTCGTAATGCCTTTGATACCATAACAAATAACAATCCATCAATGAAGATGTTTGTGTTATATGATAATGCGGACGATGTGCAACTCAAGAAATTGACATGTATCGGTATTGCAACGACGTCTACAAGCAGTGCAGGCACAGTTAGCAATAACAGTGATTTATGTTGGATAGAAGAGACCTTCATGATGCCGCCTTTTGACTGGAAACCGCTAAAATCTGATACCATTCTGGCTGTTCCAGGTACAGATTTGTTCATCATAAGGTCAGAAGGAGAGGCTGGTTCGTCATTCTATTTTTACGACTGGAGGAAGAAGAGTTTTAGCAAGGATGAGCAGTTTTTTATGGAAAAAAGACATCCTTTGGTGAACGTCTTTCGTTTGTGACTTTTCGTTTACAAAGAAAGCCTATTGCCTGTAATGCAACTAACTACTACTAGTTTGGGTAGCTGATGATTACAATTGAAGATTAGCTGATGTTTACCGGAGTGCTGAACAGTATATAGCTGATGATTACAATAACCTTTCGTGCTTATGTTCGACTTAGGCCACTTCCTATGGAACACCTAAAACACAAAATTTGGCTATTTTGGCTGGCTATGGACGTTGCAAACCAGTGTTTTGACGTTGCAAAGTTGCAAATTTGCAACTTTGCAACGTCAGATGGAAATTGTATCTATCGATGAAAATTCCATCGACGATACAAAAAGTGTCGAGGTCGATAGAATTTCTATCGACGATGGAATTTCCATCGAGTAGATTAGCTTCATCCAACGGCCTATATTTCACTCCCCAATCCTATATAAACTAAAACTTGGTCTTCACTTCATTCACTCACAATTTAGTTCGATATTTCTCTAGTTTGCTCTCGATTTCATCTGATAAATCAATTTTTTTCGTAATGTCAAATCCATCATCTTCCCAAGCCGCTCTAACATCTTATTCAACTCCACCATCTTCTCCTCCAAACTTTATTTTACTCGGTACTCCTCCGGCATCACCTAAATTTCGAAGCAGAACGGCAAAATTAGTCCATAACTACTACTACACTGAACCTTCATCGAAACCTCCTCCTTTATTCACTCCTCCTCCATTTAAGAGATGGTATACCACTCCTCCTAGACACTATGGTAACCCAAAGCGATGCAAATCTTCCACAATTTCTTCTTCTTCATCTTCGTCATCAAAAAAAACAATTGCACCGAAAAAACCAGCAAATCCTTTAGATTCATTACCAGATGCACCTAAACCTCGTCCTAAGTTTTCGTGGAATGAAGATTTATGTCTTTGTACAAACTATATGATTTTCTATCCGTCAAAGGACGATATGAAACGTAATCGCGTTAAAGTAAATGAACCAGAGTTGTGGACTGCTGTCACTGCGGAATTCAAATTAGATAGACGTACTTCCAAAGTCGTGCGTGATCAGAATACGTTGTGGTCGCGTTGGAGAAAAATACACCTAAGAGTGCATGAATTTATGCAGTTGGGGAGATGGATCAAAGCACATCATTTTCCGGGAGATACCAATGAGGAAAATCACGCCAGGACTATAAAGGAATGGCAACGATCTAAAGGAAAGAAATTCAAGTACGAACGACATTACCGTGTCCTGGAAACTTTTCTTGTTAATCGTTATGTGGGTTGATGAGAAGAGTTCGTCAAACATAGTGCCTTATGTTCTGGCCTAACGCAGTCCTTTATCTTTGGTAAAGGTCGCACTACCGCTACTACGGGCGGCTGACCTCTACCAAGATAAATGACTGTGTTAGGCAAGAACATAATAAGGCTTGTTTTATTATGCATTGCACCGATGCAAAACCATCTACATGACAATGGTATACGATAAAACAGCAAGCATTGCAAATTTTATCGTCTACCATTGTCATGTGATGATTTTGCTTGTGCAGGATTTGTTCGGCCGGTTCAACGACTTCAGTGCAAGGATTGTTTTTTGGGAATCGCATTGATGCCAAAACATAGTAAGGTAAAGGTAGGGGAGAAAACAACAAGGATTGCATGTGTTTTCTCCCGTACCATTACTTATTATGTTTTTGCATGTGCATGAGGATTTGTTCATGGGCGCATTCAACGACTTCAGTGCAAGGATTTTCAACAGTTACATGGATAGAATAGACAAGTACATCGTTTATTTGAAATAACCCAATTACATTACTATCGCACAATTAAAGTCGATTTGGTTGTGATGTTTGTTCTAGAAAAATCCAGGTAGACTATGTCTTAACACGCTGTAGCAACGCCAAAATGCAAACACCCTAGGTTGCTCGACAGCATAGAGGGCAGATGCCAAAGCTTCGACTTGTTCTTCCTCCCATCCCCATTGTTCTTCGGCAACTTGACGCACATAATTTCCAAGTATACGACAATCATTCAGGATCCTTGCAATTCTGACTCTTGTGCTAAAACTCGTATGCCGGCCAAAACTTGCATGCCTAAACTCTTCTGCGCCTGGTACAGGAACGGAGACGAAATCATTGATAAGAGCAAGATCATCATCGGATTCCATAAAATGCGAACCCATATTGATTGATTTGATTGTTTTTTAAAAAAAAAAGTTTATATAGAAAGGATTCTAACATTCATCGCATTTCTTAGAATTTTTACAGCATCATATTTCTTAGATATTTTACATCATATATTTTCACTAACTAAATAAAAGGGGCTTGTTTTCTAGGTTCCATAGGAATCTAATACATAAAAATAGACTTGGCGAAAAATCTCTGCCCATCTTCAAACACTGGTTTATCTTCTGCAGGAACTTCAGTTTGTTGCTCTCTCACTATCTTTGAACCCTTATTGATTTTTTTCAACTGAAGCAACTTCCATTCGATACGTTCTTTGTATGTTTGTCCTGGATTTTTTCCAGTCTTAATAATTCTCAAGTTACCTTTCGGTTGCACTTTCATATTTTGAGGTTTGAGATTTTCCTTGCCTTTTGCTTGAACCTTTCTTTGCTTTCTAGCTGGAACCTTGACCTCGTTAATTTCCAAAACTTGAATTCTCCTCTGTTTTTTGGATTCCTCTATTTTTTTGTATCCCTCGCAGTATCTTTGTTCGGCAGCTTCTGCGACAACTCTGGACCAATTAACTTTGGATTTTTCTCCCATTTTTAAAATAGAGTAGAAGAGAGCAGAAGAGGGTAGAAAGCTAAAGAGAGAGTGAAAACTTTGGTGTGAATTTGGAATTCAAGTTTACCTCATTTTATAGTAAAATGGTAAATTCAAATTATTACCGTTGGTAGATGGAAAAACCATCGACGATGGAAATTCCATCGACATCGATGGAAATTCCATCGACATCGATGGAAATAGTATCGACGTCGATGGAAATTTCATCGACGATGCTTTTTCCATCTGTCGATGGAATTTCCATCGATATCCACTGCCCCATTTGGACTTTGCTAGTCCACCTAGGATTGCAAAGGGGCGCATTTGCTAGGTTCCATTGGAACCGGCCTTAGTACTTTCACCTTTTTTTTTTTTTTTTTTTTTTTTTTTTCTCTTCTTCTTCTCCTATATTACTAGTATATTGCCCGTGCCATGATGGCACGGGATCAGACTTTTCTTTTGCCATCAAAACTAAATCATTACGAAAAATTAACAATTTACACACTGCGTTGAAATACACAGCAAACAATACTGATATTGACTAACTAACAATTAAAGAATACTGAAAATTAAAGAATAGAAGCGGAATCACGACTGTTGCCTATAAAAGGACTTCTGAATACACCACGTTCGATGTTTCATGTCTAAAATCTGCACACAAAAAAAACTGAATGAGGCGACCCATTGCATATCATATTGTTGGGGCTTCATACTCCATTTAGCTCAACAAAAGCAAACACAGACCTATATATAGCACCACTCATATTCATGGGTTTCCCGGATCTAAGAGAGATGAATAAATGTTGTTGTCTAGCCAATTTAGTTAGCAAGATAAGAGAAACAACGCAAAAGAGGGTAATCTGCAATAGACCAAAGGCTAACTTGCTCCTCTGCCATCACTTTTACCTGCCAAAGAGGGTAATCTCTTGACTTCTAACAAACACTAAAACCCTAATTAAGACAGAGCCAAGAATGGTTTAATACTTATAAATGTTAACTTCTTTTCAAACAACAGAAACATGAAGAACTAAAGGATGCCTTATAGTTTCAGCAATACAAATAGATGTAGCATTCGACGCATGTTTCAGACTACAACAAACTTGGGTAAGGGGAGTCTTGGGATGTAGGAAGGGAAACACAAATGCTAGTAGGCAAATGTAAGCTCAAGCAAATTCCTTCACTCAGACGCCAGATAACTAAATCAATATACATTCTATTTTTGATATTTATCTAACATACAAATGTGGATTGCAACCTGTTTTTTAGACAATTACATACAGTTGAATGAAAAGTATTGCCTACAGTGCTTTCATTAAGCCGATCAGGGGTCGCGTAAGTTGACATCCCCATTCATGTAAAAGTTCCAACTGTTTTAAAGATATTTAAGTACACCCCTCTGTGTTTGTGACTGTAGGGATGAACCATACCATCTACCACTACATAAATCCTACCTAACTCACATTGTATGTAAACTATATTCACTAAGAAAATCGGCCGCATATAACCCACCATTTCAAAATTAAATGAACTCCTGGAAACGCTTGAATAAATTCAGTCTAATCCTATACAAACTTACACCCAAAGTAAATAAACATTTATTCAATTTTTGAAAATGAACTGAATTATAAACTAAAGAGAATCATGAAATAAAACAAAGAACAAAAATGGTAAACCCTCTAAAATGACCGTATAGTTTGTTATAATAAACCCTCTAAATATACCTGGTTACATGGTCAAGTATGACATCAAAGAGAGCTTGAAAGCTATAACTTTACGACATCCTTCGACAAACACTTCAGATTGCACACTGGCCTGCATCAAATAATCCATGCCCAGAGTTACACAATTTCCTTATGCTGAAGGAAATGTAGCAAATTTATTAAGTTCATAAAGAGAACCAAAACTGCCAGGAACTCCTCCACTGAACTTGTTCAGTGAGATCCATAAACTGATGAAATGTAGTTTAGTATTCCGAGATAAACATTTGGGATTTAAGCAGAAAATGAATTTGAAGAAATAATTTGAACCTCTAATTCTTCTTTTATCTGTCAAGATTGAAAACAAAATTTCAGTTGAAATATAACCAAAATGTCACCCATAGCTTAGTTGTGTGATGAAAATAATCAGTTTTCTATCAATCCATTACTGCTGCTACCGACGAACCCCACCATCCATTTACTTCAATTGTTTCAATAATGAGTTACAACATAAGCCTTGAAAAATTCCCGAGTTCCTATAAGGCATTTACACAAACAGTTAGAGTCTAAATTGATTACGAAACCATGATCATATTCAAACATCAAAGCAACCATTTAAAGCAAACAATGACGTTCTATCAATTTAATTTACAACATGTGGAGAAGAAATCAAAATACCTTATCTTCAAAGCCTAAAGACTAATATTGAAGCTGAATTGAACCCTTGGTATAACCGAAAACCAAACTGCAACCTTCCCTACCACCTTAAAATCAATTGATGGAAGTTTTTTTTACCTTAAATTGATTCGTTTGTTGTTGTTGATTTGATCTTAGAACAATTGCTGAAGTCAACAATTTTCTCTCACATTAGTAGCATAGAACCTCGAATACATCTAACCCACTTCCCCAATACAAAATCCCAACTGCAAATTGCCTAATAATCAAACCCTAACTGAAGCTCAGTTGAATCCATTGGATGAAACCCTAACTCTAGATCAACTGAATCAAACCCTAAGCATAATTGTTTAGAGTTAATGAAATCAGTGGAAAACAGAAGAAGAAACAATGTCGAAACGAAGAAGGAAGAAGAAGGAACGATGGTTTTTTAGGAGAGAAAAAACACGAATACGTATTTACCCCTCTTGTTAGAAAAATTTACGACGAACTAAAGGAAGACGCAGGCAAAATATATCTAAAACACGGGAGGGTAAGTTAAACAATTCCAGGGTGTCACAGTAACTTTTTACCCGTATATACCCCTACTCTTTTAAGGATTGGACGGGAAATGTCTCAATAAAGAGGCGGAATTAAAAAATAATTAAGGGTATTTCGCGTCCGTTTCTTGCGAAAATGGTCGGACCAAACAACACCACTGTGTTTTGTAATATAGACAAAACAGAGTGGTGTTGTTTCGTACGACCATATTTCGAGCGTTTCTTCCATAAATACCCTCAGTGTTTCATCAATGAGTCAATGACGCATCAGTCTTCAGATATATTCTGTCTATTCCTTAAAAGATTAGGGGCATAAGAGGCTAAAAAGTTACTCAGACACTCTGAAATTGTCTACGTTACCCCTCCGTGTTTTTGACCATTCTCTGTTTACATTTCTTTCTTTCTATCATTAAGAATCATCTCCAACAAATTTTCTCAACTCTTCTTGCGATTTCAACTTTTTTTTTCTTTCTCTGTCTCATTGATGATATTCACACCACCACTACCGGTATACTCCTCCGTATTTTCTCGATTCGCCTACGTCTCCACGTAGTCAATTGCTTGAAAAAAGCTTTCAATCGTTTCTATCTGAAGACACGGAAATTTGAAGTAAGAATTTGAATTAGAAGAACAAACCGATTTTCATTTCATTAAAAAGAAAAAAAGAACAAACCCATGAAAGGGTTTTCAATAAAATCTATTTAACTTGGGAAAACAAACTACAACGCATATTTGGAAAATTAGTCACAAATGAGAAAGAGGGTGAGATATAGAATGCAGGTTTTGATTTTTATTTGATTTATCCATTCAAAAATCCAATTTCTTACCAAAACCGTGGAAGTGGTGGCCGGAGAAAGAGAGAAAGAAGTTTTCCAATTTTTTACCAAAACCGTGGAAGAGGTGGCCGGAGAAAGAGAGAAAGAAGTTTGTTTGATGAACAAGAGAGAAAGAAGTTCGTTTTGATAAAAGAGGTTTTGACTTTATATGTTAACTAGGGTACGACCCGTGCCATGGGCACGGGCTTTGTCGGTTTGTTATCTATAAAATTTTCTCTGTAAAAGTTACTTTACGGATACCATTTTGAGCATATAATCAGTGGTGCTACACAGACCGACTGCGTAGACTAACCCAAAACTAATTGGGTGTAATGTGTCTGGGTTGGGGGATTAGTTTAGGGGTTAATGGTAGATTAGCAGGGGGTTAGTGGTGTGTGACACATTAGGGGGTAATTAGTTTTGGATTAGTCTAGATTTCGGTCCGTCTAGATTTATTGGCATATAATAGATGAGTGTAAATTTGTGCTTGGTAAAGACTCATTTGTCACTTTTACATTCACACAACCATTCAAATAGAAGAAAAAAAACTAAAAACATGCCAAAGCTTTTCCTAGTAATTTGTAGATTCTGTTAGAAAAAAACTATTATGAGCATAGTTGTCATGAAGATGGTAAAGATCCAACTGCAATGTCAAATGAATTAACTAAAAATCAAACTATGATCTAAAATCTTTAGAGATGCAGGTTTGCTTTTTGTAACTCCCTCATTGTAATTCCATATAGTATAATGTTATTTTCCTTAACCTTGTTCATCGTATTTTCCTTTACTGTCTATGAGCATGAGCTATGAAAAGTAGTAGAATCCGTTCAGAGTTGATTAGTTGGCCAATTTTGAGGTTATTTGTTCAAAGGGAATGTAATCAATTTCCTAGGAATACAATTCCATTCCCATGTTTGGTTAACAGGAATAGAGGGCGGTTAGGAATAGAATTCCCAAAAAGTAAGGCAACTCAAAACCCATAGAGGATTGTGGGTTTAGGATTCCCCCTCTTTCGGGAATAGAATTCCTGGGTATAGGTTCCCTTCCTACCATCCAAACACACTGTTACTATTTTCTTTCCCCTAGACAATTTTGGGCAAACACAATCTTAAGATATTGTTTTAACAATCAGAGCCGACCCAGCCCAGCCCAGCCCACCAACCCCAACTATACATATACGATCCCATAAAGTGGATCGAACCTCAGACAACTCCTCCTTGACACTTGAGGTGGATGGAATGTCTAGCACAGTTGGTATTCCATCCGCCTTAAGGTAAAACTAACAATGAATGGGCTAAATTTGAACATTTGGGTTGGGAAGGAAGGATGCATGGTTAGAATTATGAAATAAGAAATATAAGTTAGACATACTCCAAATTATTTTTGACTTTTCCCCCTACAACACTTCTCCTGACCGCGATATCGTTTAGCTCATTGCTGGAAACTGGACATATAGTAACTTCCCCCGAAAGAGAAACAAAATTCATAAATTATCCACTTATATGCCAACTCAATTCGTAAGTTAAAGGGGTCCAAAAATAGGTTGCAGTGAGACTCCAAGCTAAAAAAAAAAAACGTGAGTAAACCATTTATAGAACCATATAAATTTGGTAAACGAATTTGTATCATGATCATTGTAGATCCCTAGCGCAAGCCCCTTAAATATTAAGTTACAAAATAATGGCATCCTATATTCTAGCAAATGGTTAATGCTTTCAGAAATCACCATGAAGAGTTTTACCAAACCCAATGTATGGAAACAAAATATCAGTGCTCACCTTTGCTGACACGACTAATTGCTTTCCCTTCTCTGGTGACATTTGGCTTCTCCCTTAATATAGGTGGTTGCTCCATAGTCAAAAGAGCTTCGTTGAACCTGCCAACGTAAGGGATTTGAAAACTTGAAATACCGTAGAAGTGAAAGCGAAAGCAAGGGTGTGTACTTTTATCCAACCAAAAATTTTGTGGATTTATGAGACTAACAAATTCACCTCAAGTCAGAAATGCTCTTAAATTAAACAAACATAACCAATTTACAAAAGAAAAAAAAAAAAACCTAGAATTGTTTAGCAAAAAACAAACATCCAATAAGATTCAACTTACCAATATAACGATCATCGAGCAAAAATTGTAAAAACCATGTTTACCAATGAAAAAAAAAAGGTACAACTATTTTATATGAAAAGCATTGTTATATTAGATCAAGTATGCTCCAACAGAAAAAACTCACCGTGCAATTGTAGGGACATAACAATGGCATTATCAGATGAACTTACTAAATGCCAAGATCAAACCATTCGTCCTATTCGTGGTATGAAGACAAAACATCCCTGTGCATTATAGTGATTGGATTTAATAGGTTGCGATGAAAACCAATAATCCATTTTATCAAGAGTTGTAATAAAAAAATTGTTATATCTTCAATATCACATTAAGTATAGGTGGCTTTCATTTACGTCGGCAAACAAATGAAGTTCATGCCACGTTCGGATGAATCTTACGTGGATCGGGCAAGATTTTCCCTCGTCCATTTCAAGAATCCGGTCGATAATCTTGTAATTGATAAATGGACGTCTCTCTTGACAGCTACAATGAATTTAAGGTGTCATGGAAGAGCACTGCAACTCTCATACAAAAGAACAGTCAGAACCAAAGCCACAATAAATAGTTGTAACAAATCAAATTAAGTTGTAAAAGTGGTACTCTGATAAGAACCATCCTTGTACGCCTGATTGCATAATGTAAATCACTTATAGATATTTGGATTTGTTTTAAAATTGGAGATAAAGTTGAGAACGTAAAAGAGGTCAGGGATGTATTTCACCCTGGATATAATGCAAGGGTGGTGGGATCTTAATAATAGGAATGAGCACTATAGCAGATCTCCATAGCTTCTTATGTAACTTGAAGTTGGAGAAACATAAATGATAGAGAGTTCTTGCTTGGAATATGCTTTGTTAACCACCGCGGATTGCAATCAGCAGCTACAATTATAACCTACATAGTAATGTACTTTTTGGCCCAAAGTATGTGGGCGTCTCAAGTAAATCTTGCAAACATTCCTAGAACGCTACCGGAGGTGAGTAATGAATTGTGTTTACCTGAAGTCAGCGAGGAGTCTTTCTTTTCACAGCTGCCCAGAGCAGGCTGTGGAAAAGAAGTTCCCTGATTCAGCGATTGGCTTCATTAGCTCCAATGTCCGGGTTACATCATTGAAATGGAAAGCAAGGGTGTGTACTTTTATCAAACACATTATATGCAGAATTAAAGATGATGACAAATGATGGGGATTTTGGTTACCTATTGAGCGATTTGGCCATTTGAGCAGATCACTGAGACGTTTTCCTTCGTAGAAATAAAATCTTAAACCAAAAAAAAAAAAAAAACATTAGTATATAGATTTTTCTGTTTTTTTTTTAAGTCAGGTAAAACACTAACTTCACCGACTACAAAGACCCTAAATAGATTAGCTATCTTCATTCTATTTCTTCTTCTACTTCAAAATTGAAACTTGGCTGAAAGAAATAACAAACCTAATGTCAATTAACCCAAATCAGTAGAGAGAATCATACATGGGACGCTAGATATGTTCGATAGGGAAATGTTCGTTCACATCTTTGTACGTGGGTTTACAGCTTTGGTTGCTAAGAAGACGGGGCTTTGAATGATCTAGATTAATGACACTTTTTTTTTTTGTTAAGTAATAGATTAATGGCACACATTGAATAAGATAATTAGGTCGAGGGTGAAACGCTAATTAGCTTTGACCGTTAAGCGTTTCGATAAGACCTGGGTCGAGACTCAAGGGAGAAAAAAAAGGAGAATCAAATGTGAGTGTGCGGCCATTAATAGACTTAAGTGTAACGCCTAAGTGTGAGAGGAGTGTGAGATTTTATTTTTTGGAGCCACTTGATAGATTTAATCTCAACCGCTCTTTGTCTCCCCGAAATACGGATGCCGTCCAAGCTGAAAAACACCATTCGGTCTTATAATATAGACTAGGGAGTGACCCGTGCCGCACGGCACGGGCTATTTCACAGTAGCTAATCTTGGAGTCCATTCTAACCAAGTATTCAAAGTAAATTTCAAAAACCATCATTTAAAGAAATATGAAGAATCATTTTATTGTAGTGTACTCAAACAGTTAACCTCAACTTCATTTAAACATTAGACAAACAATATTTTTGGGATAATTTACATTTCTTCTTTTAAGTTTTCCATGTATAATAACCCAATAACATGAACCTTTAATTATCCGTCACTAAAAAGATAAAAATAAAAATATCGGTAGGTATAAAAATAAAAATATCGGTAGGTATGAAAATATAAGCTTTTAAGCTATAATACAAAATCCTCGGTTATTCCGTTAGCCAAATATCATTGTCATTTGCCTCGAGCTTGAGTCAACCTTACTGTAATTGTTAAGTTATTTCCACGCCTTGCCATTTCTACAAATGTAATGACACCAATTTGTCATTCTTCATGTTTAAACCTTGATTAAAAAAAAAAGACGAATCCAATATTAAGGGTGAAAATAAAGAGAAGCAAGTTTAAACCATACTTCGATACCAATTTCGTTGCAGCTAGGCCAGTTATTGCATATAAAATTGCTTCTTAATGGAACAATGGAATAAAGAGAAGCAAGCCTTATAAATTTTGAAAAAAGAAAGCAAGAAGTACCCATTAGGAACATCAGAAACTGATATCAGTTGTGCACCATTTCTGGAGAACGTTCCAAAATTTTCAGAAACATCCTGTTTGTTTGTCTGGCGATACATCAGACAGCAAGGCAATTACACATCAGCTAGAACCAACATATTAGGATTAATTTGCTGAAATTTGTTTAGATCAACTGTATATTTAAGCACCTCATATTGATATTTAAACTGTATTGTAAAAACAAAATTGACTAAGCAGAGTGAATCAAAAAGAAAGCAACTACAAAAAGCAAGTAAGTCGAGTCTACAATTTATTATAACTAATAAAAATTACCTGAAAATTAGCAAGCACAATGTCTACAGAGTCGGATGCTCCTGGAGTAAGGCTTGAGGTGAAAGTACATTGTATATCTAACCTATCTTCTGCAAGAGATTAATGTCTGCAGATCAGCCAAAAAATTTATTCGCAATTTCTTCACGTAATCCAACAACAGCTATTGCAGAAAATTACATGTAGTTAAAACAGTAAAATCATACCATACAAATATGTAGGATGTTTTTGCTACAATGAATTAAGAAGTGCCTGTTTACGATGGTGGCATATGGTAGCATACGGTGTAATATCATATTGGCAAAACAAATGGCTCACTTTCCTCCACTAAAACACATATAAGGACATCCCACGTTGCAAA
>JAJJMA010129149.1:517-46602 GCA_023529015.1 Papaver nudicaule | reverse complement strand
CAATCTCTTAGAGCTGGAGGTCATTTAGACAAATAGCTGCATACTTTGTTACATTGCTAACCCAGACATCCTCTAGAAGCTTGATGACTTTGGACTATTTATTTCAACACAAGTCTCGTGTCAGAAATTCTACAATATAGTTTTGCGTCTTGCTCACTTCATGTTAGCATCTTGAAATTTTGTCAATAAATCAATATGGTAATATGTTTAACAAATCAGTTTTGCGTTGTATGTTAATTTTATTTTTCTTACGTTTTTGTCGTGGAATTATGGAGAGATTAGCTTACTTCGATGCATGTACAGGGTGGTGATGCGTGGTTTTTGAATTCTGCGGAGCAATCACTAGGCTTCATCCTTGCGGATCTTGGTTTTGATGTTTGGGTTGGGAATGTACGCGGTACTCGTTGGAGCCATGGACATATCTCCTTATCTGAGAAGGATAAGGTGTGATTCAGTTTTGCTTAACCACACTCTCTCACATACACTCAGTGCATGCATACCGTATTGATGGGTTTCTCAGAAGTTAGAAGTTAAAAGAATAGACATAAGCAGATAGAACTTGAAGTTGAACTTTAAGAAGTAGATAGACCGCGTTTAAGTTCAACCAACACTCTTCTATAATCAATAGATTATACTTCATAAGAAAAAAATCATGAGAGTCTGCCTTTTAAACGACACTACAATAACTATTCCTGCTAGAAAGAAACCCCTTGGAAAATAAACACAGTACTAAGGCCTGAAACACCCTCCCACAGAGTAGAAACTAGTTAAACATTCCTAAACAGAAGACAATCCTAAGGAAACACAATATGCCCCTGCATCACATATGGTCGGGTTTAGCCGTTTAGGCATCTCAGAGTTATAACTTGTAAGGCTGTGTTGATTTTGCAGGAATTCTGGGATTGGAGTTGGCAGGAATTGGCTTTGAATGACCTTGTAGAAATGATCAATTATGTATATTCAGTAACAAGTTCAAAAATATACTACGTGGGGCATTCACAGGTATCATATCCCTGTCGCTTCTCATTTTGGTACTTTAGTATGTTGTTGTAGTCATTGTTACTCATTCTCATTGCAGCTCATTCATTCTGATATCTTTTTAGGGAACCATCATGGCTCTAGCGGCTCTTGCTCAAACAGACATAGTGAAGAAGGTTGAAGCTGTTGCTCTACTTTGTCCCATATCTTATTTGGGCCATATCACTGCTCAATTTGTACTTAGAGCAGTTGGTACACATCTGGATCAGGTGCATTTCTTGCATGGAGACGCTTACAATTCTAATTGAAGCTTCTATTTCTTTTTCTTTTTTAAATTAATTAATCACTGACTGCTGGAATTGTTTCTGTGCAATATGTACGCAGATGATTTTGACTATGGGAGTCCACCAGCTCAATTTTCGAAGGTCTCTGATTTATTTTATTTTCCTACTTTTGAAATAGGTTTTATGAATGATACATCTTTTATCCTGATTAGACTATTTCAAACATTCTATTTTGTATTCAGTGAAGTTGGAGTTCACATATTAAATTCAATATGCGAAGGCCATATAGACTGTAACGATTTGCTAACTTCCCTAACAGGTTTCTTCTCTTTATCCTCCTCATTTTAGCTACTCACTTAAGTCTTGTTTGAACTTAGCTATGTATTACCTGGCAAAACACATCTTTTCAGTATCATTCTGGAAGTTGGCCTTATAATTTGTTAGATGAAGAAAATCCTTATCCTCTGATTCTATTGGTATCAAATAAACTGTAAGATGCCGATTCTGGTCACATCTCAAATTGCTCGTCTATGATATGGAATAAGAATCTAAAGTCCTGTCCTAGTCTTGCAAATGACGTGTAATCTTATATTAAATCAATGTCTATAAACATGAAGCATTAACAGAATCATACAATCAAGTATTCAAAGTTCAACAAGTGGAACTGAAGGAGTTTAATATGCTGCTAAGTTTATACCGTTTTAAAAACTTATTTGGACTGGTTTGCAGGGAAGAACTGCTGCTTCAACAACTCGCACGTCGACTTCTATCTAGAGTTTGAACCGCATCCATCATCAGCCAAAAACTTGAACCACCTTTTTCAAAGTAAGTATTTTTAGACTTTGAAACACTCCCTGCAATTTTATGGTAGAAAATAGTTGTGTAATTTTCGCGGTTCATGGTAAAAGGTTACACCTTTAAGAATTGGCTTGTTGGACCTGGATCATGATCAAGGCATTTTCACATTAGGATTTTGTTGTTTATGGTTAAGCTTATATTACCGTATGTGACCCTTTGATACATTAGGATTTTGTTGTTTAAGACGTTTAGTGACACATGATGTACATTACTGTATCGCTACAACTTCTCGGATAGTGCTGTTTCAACATTTACTTTTATCTTGGCAGTGATTCGCAAAGGTAAATTTGCAATGTATGACTATGGATTATGGGGCAACATCAGACGATACGGTTCATTCCAACCCCCGGCATTTGACATCTCGAGCATACCCACTTCTCTGCCTATATGGATGGGTTACGGGGGTAGCGATGCCTTAGCAGATGTGACTGATCTGGAGCAAACTGTTAATGAATTGAAGTCTACGCCCGAATTGCTGTATCTTGAATCTTATGGTCACATCGACTTCATCTTGAGTGTAAATGCCAAAGAAGATGTATACAGCCACATGATCGACTTCTTTAGGTCATCCAGAAAGTCTAGTAGTTTTTGAATGCTGCCATAAATATATGATAGTTACCCTTATACATTATTCATTTATTTGTAATTACTAAATGTATTTGTTAGCAAACCCACTTTGTTCGTTAAGATCACTTAATTCAAATGTGGTTAAGATCTCTATCAAACTTCTTACCGTATAACTTATCTTTGCAGGATACAAGATGAAGCAAGTTCGTCTCAACTATCAGGAAGTAAGATATCAAAGCAACTTAACCGTTAAATTAGAGGAGACTGATTGAGTATGTTCTTCGTACACTTTCTTGGATCCTATTTGTGCAGATTGATGAAGGAAAAACAACTTGGCTTGTGTTTGAATTGGATGTTTGGTTAATTGAAATTTGTTGGACAGGGTTGGCGTTAAAGGCAGGTGAGCTACTCTATTAGAGGAGCTGGTTAATGAGATTGATCATCAGGACCTTTGCATCTACGAGCTGCCATGTAAGCCTGAAACTCAAGTTTCTAGCTAGTATTTATTTTCTCTTTTTTGAGTCAGTAACAACTCTCAAGCACCTTGAGACTGTTTGTATCATGGCAATTCCATTGTAAGTTTAGATGTAGCAGAATTTGATGTGAATCCATGACCCCTAGGTAGGTAAAGTGGTAAACCATTTGAATTTTGAAAATAATTATTGTTATGGGATTCCATATATTTTTATTATAATGACGAGTTCATTGGAGACAGAAGTAACAAGGTTCGGAGTTTCCAGTCCCACTTGATTTGTCTCAATCATCATAATATTAATACTTAGTTGATTATAACAGCAGAGAAATTCAACTGATCATAGTCTATATCAGGATTCAGATACCATCCATTTAATGCCATTTCCAAATGCTTCAATATACTGGTAAGAAAAAACATCTTCAGCCTTTCCGCCCTCTGCTGTTTTCTTTTCCATTTCATTGCCTTTATCTTCATCCCGCTCATTCTCAAAGATACATCTCTGCGCTACTTTACCACCGATCCACCAAGAACCATGCCGTGGTTAAGTTATCACCTCTGTGTGGAAATCTAGCAACTAAAACAGCCAAACTCAAATTCTTCCATCGGCGGTGAGTAATGACACAAGGCCCTGCTGGGTGAGCAGGACGTTCTCCGCTGGACCCCAAACCAACAACAACCCGTTACCTTCAGCTTATTTTGCAAATCTGGCAGGCGATTCAGACTCGGCAGTAACTCTTTAGGTACTGGTTTAACCGCCATAAAACTCTTAAGCTGAATTTCAGCAGACGTGCTTAATTCTACCATCTCCTCCGTTTGTGGAGAAACTATGCTACCAAAATAAACACAAACAACTGAGCCATGAGTTCGAGTCATACAATGGAACTTCTTCTGCAGCTTTTCATGTGCCTCTAATTTGATCATCGTCGGAGATTTGAGTAAGGGTAACTGGCTTGGTCAGACGGATGTATAGAACACAGCTTCAGTGGTTTCACATTCTAGTGTTTCAAAAGAATGAACCAACATACAAAATGTTTTTTCACGGTTCTTGAATTGAGTTGATACCTAGAGGAACTAAAAGTAGGGTATCAGGAGTAGTAGCTGGGGAGGCAGGAAGAGCAAGGTAGAAATTTAGTTGGCTTTGGTGTGGAAATAGCAGCAAGATCAGTAACCCATAAAGCCAATCAGTTTATTCATACAAGAATTGGGGTTGGCTAAGTTGATGTGTGGGAATATTGTGGGAATATTGTGGATCTTCCATGTCCAAACCACCAGAAGAAAAGCTGACTATCTTGGATCAAAATTGAAGTAATAAACATGTATGTCTGTTTTGTTGATAGTTGCTTAATTCATCATTTGGCCTGTACCTTGAGTACGTTTGAGTTGTGGAGAGGGTTAACTTGTCCTTGACATGTCGATTGCACTTCAAATAAATTTTTGGCCGGTAGAGATTTTGTGGTTTTAAACTCCGGAAAACCATATATTTCTTACATGCAAAACATTTATTATTATAGATGTTTAATTTTAGGTAGGATGTTCTTTCCATTGAGCATCATGATCCCTCAAAAAGTAAGTGTACTTCGCATATGTAACTTCATCCATCGAATTGAATTTCAGTCGTCGGGGTCCTATGTGAAGTCTCTTTTCCATTAACTCAGTTCTCAACCTCCTTCCCATGTTCCTACCAATGGGCAACAGTGCTTCCTTAATCATTTAAGTGGAACCACATCGTTACGTCATTCTACATTTCTACATCTGGAACTTCTGAACCTTCTGAATAATTGCATGCAATATTCCTTGACGCAAGCTGTATGGTTTTGTCTCCCCATACTCTCCTTTACATCTCACACCCTCCTTTTGGCTCGATCGAATCTTAGATTTCCTCTCGACTCGTACGTCCTCCTGCAGAATGTGATGTGATAATGGGATACTGTGTGTAATACTGACCTTCTTGGCTGCTTTCTGCTGGTTTATCTGAGGACTGAAAGTTCCTTGTGAATTGTGATAATCGGAACGGCGACAGTCATTTCAATAAACCAAGCCCACTGCCCACATTTCAATGTCACTTTTACAAGTAAACCAGAACAAAAGCTTCTACCCCACCAATTTGCCCCCAGCTCCACCCCCAGTATCTGTTCGAATAGTCACTTCCATCTGGGGTAGTCAGGTACCAAACCACCAATAAAGATGTATAAAATATAATCAATACCATCAAAGGTGGGATTGGGTCTTGTGACTCTTGTCCTCCATGACATTCGGGATTTTGCAGGTGTATAAACACTTTACTGTGTACAGCACAGTCATCGGAGGAATCAAAGCACAAGTTGCGGTAGAGCTTCAATTACATCTCCCTATCCTAGAAGGCGATGCCGACGGTCAAGATGCACTCAGAGGCCGGCATACCAGTTTACCAAAGCACACATGGAGCAGGCTATTGGTAGTCTCCACCAAGCTTGGAAGCACATTTCTTTTACTTAAAGAGGTCATGGAATGTGGCAGCAAATGCTTTGCCCCCTACAGCTCGGTCTACTGAAGAGATTCATTACGCGTGTTTTCTTTTCCCATCTTATTGTCTTGATATACCCCCTCAAGTTGACTTACCTTTTTCTAAAAGAAAAATGGGACTTTTGTTGAAATAAATGGTATAGCAAGTGCCATCAAGGTCCATTGAAACGTATAAGACCATCAAAAAAAAGAAGAATGTATAAGACCCGTTATGAAATTTGCATGTATCAGTATCACCCCATTTGGTTGAAGATTGTTATAGCAGCTCTTGACAAAACTCATAGGGATAGGTTATAGTTAACGACTTGACCAATTAAATACTAATGGCTCAGATTAATAGAAACACATACACAAAATGAATAGATACTACATCAGTCATTTTAAGAAATTTAATTTTGACAAAAAATAAAAAACGTACTACTACTATTTTGCTAATCACAAAGCTAAGATAAAAACACCAAGGGGCTGCTGTCACAAGAAAACATCTTCAGCTAGATATCTGATCGTTGGATACTGGTTCATTAGACGCCATTCGTTGGATATCATCTACGAACAGTTCGATATTCCGATACGAAGAACCACCATCAGCCACGGCAGCCTCTGCTGCTTCCTTCCATTTCAGTGCGTTTTTCTTTATCGCTTCCGCTTCACTCCCTTTTGTGACTTCGAAAATACACCTTTCTACTTCATCTCTAGTTACCACTGCTGCTCCATCTTTTTCTCTAGGAGTTTTCTTCATTCTTATTCCAACTCCATACGCATCGATCAATAACTTGGCGTTTGTATTCTGATCACCCCATTGAGGAAATGCAATGACTGGAACACCTGAAGTTAAACACTCCATAGAAGAATTCCATCCACAGTGAGTCAAGAAACATGATACGGCTGAATGAGCTAAAACTTGTTCTTGCGAACACCATTCTACCACCATTCCCTTTCCTTCAGCTTCTTCTTTGAAACCATCAGGCAATTCTGGTTTAGAACCCATGTCTGCTGGAGGGGTTTTGACAACCCATAAGAATGGTGCTCCTGAATTTAACAAACCTGCACTTAATTCCTCCAGTTGTTCTTTGGATAGAGAAACTACACTACCAAAAGAAATGTAGACAACTGAATTTGGAGACTGTGAGTCGAGCCATTGAATACAATCGTCTGCAGCCTTCCAGATATCTCCCCTGACACTAGCATCTTTTGTGGATCTAAACAATGGACCAACGGGTTTAATCGGAGCAGATATGCGAGACATAACTTCAATTGTTTCACGTTCTAGTTCTTCAAATGAATCAACCAACACACAAAAAGCTTTATCAAGGTTCTTAAATTGACTTAGTATTACCTTTCTCAACGAATCGTAAGGATTCAGTGTTAAAAAGTCTGGTATATCATCGAATTCCAGAGAAGGCAAACTTGGCAAATCGAGAGTCATATCTCTTTGATCAGGTTTTGGGAAAGTAGCAAGCTGGTGTTGAAAATGGTAGTAAATGGAGTAAACTGCACAGGATTGAACCCATAATACAGCACAAGGGATACCAAGTTCTGCGGCAACATCAGTTGCCCATGGTACAAATGGGTTGTTGATTATGCAAGAAACAGGTCTACCCATTTCAGATTGCCGATTGATGAGTTCAGTAAATGATTCACGACCGACATTTCTCAGTTGGTTCATCCAGGCATCAAGGTTGGCTCGTTGTGGTTCATCGATCTCCCAACCTTCAGAGAAGAACTCAAAACGAAGCTCACCCTGGCCTATATTGGAACTCTTTGTGTTAGTTGCTTCTTTCATCATATTACCTATAGTTTCAGTTGTGGAGAAGGTGACTAGAAGACCCTTTGAAGCAAGACATTTTGCTAACCTAAGAAGAGGGTTGATATGACCTTGGGCAGGAAAAGAAACCAATAAGACATGAAGGCTAGATTTCTTGGACTCCATTAATGGTGCCTAGCTAGCTTCTGATTTTTTTTTTCTAGAACTGATGTCGATACTCCTAGACAGAGAGAAAGAAGAATGGTTATGTGATTGTGCAAGACGAGAGGTTGACTATATATAGATGTTGTTGAATAGAGTGAATTGTAGGCATACGCAACTGGCAAGTTTTTGACTAGTTGCAAGGTGTAAATGATAGTGGTTAAAGTTCACTTGCACCATTCAATAATGACCGCTGGAAATTCATTTTCATTTTCATTTTCATTTTCTTACACTCTGCTTCCACCACTCAAGTATGATAGATCGATAGTTCTATACATCACGATGGTGACGATAAGGAGCAGTTGTTTTACGATAATTCTTTATATCCCGGGGAGTGAAATCCCGGGATAATCCCGTGTCTAACATTAATGGTGGGTCCCCCTGCTAATCCTAATTGGTGGGGCCCACACACCCTAAATCTAAACTCCCCCAACCGTTAGATACTGACCCGGGATTTCTCACGAGATTTCCCACGGTCGGTATAGAATTACCGGTTGTTTTAATGATTTTGTAGTAATAGTACGTCCACTAATCTACACAGGATGTATAGAAAAATGTCCAATTAATGCAGTTGTTTTAATGATTGTTGTAATAGTACGTCCACGTGTATAATACCCTTTGTTGTCACCTCATTTAATGCAATTTATCATTATTTAATGAGAAATTCAAATTTCTTAATCTAGAATGATCACTAATTATTTTGGGATACACGATGAGAAGTTGTTTTTCGACTTAATAAGTTGAAAAGTTGAAAATTAATTTGACTACATAATTTCATATCAATTTTCGGAAACAGAAAAGTTAAGTTTTTAGAAAGTACTCCGACGTCGGAGTAAATTTTTTTGGTCTTCCCTGTTTATAGTCCGAACTAGAGGTTAAGGAACAATGATTAGCTCTGTTTGCCATAGGATTTAACATTTTTTATTGAAACTATACGAATCTTGATAAGACAAAAAAAATCAATTTTATCTAACGATAATTCCTGAATTACCCCTTATAAATAATATTTTTAGATCTTTTAACTATTTTCGCTCCCTCCCACTGTTCTACTTTTAACTTCTTATCTCTTTCACCTTTGCACTAATATACAGTATTTCTCTTCCCTGATTAATTTCAATGAGGAAATCGGGTAATCAAAGTAAAAATGAAATCGGGTAATCTTGATCCGACCTCTGATTTCGTTCTTAATCATTCAGATCTGGAGTTTTGAAGTAAAAAGTTTTTGAGATTTTTTTTCTTAGCTAGTGCTTTTCTTCAATGAAATTTGATTTTCATTCAAAATCTTGATCTGATATCAGTTTAGACTGCAGATTTATTACCAACGGATCTTGTTCTACAAACCCATTTCAAGTTATTTCGAAAAGCTTAAAGCGCCGGAGCTTTAGCTTGATTTAGGTGTTTTTTTCACTGATCTTTCTCGCAAGTAGCAAAATTGGAGTTCAAATCAGAAAAATCAAACGAAGAATTGAATTGATGATACTCTTTATCACATATGTTTATAATATGGCTTAACTTTTAATCTTCTGATTATTCACCAGTTCCAATACAAATTTGTAAAATCAACGATACTTTACAATTATTTACTACTCCCTATGCTATAGTCCAGACTATAAGATAACATGACCCTTACCATTTACACTTTCTCTGTTTCCCACCTCCCAAACAATTTATAAAAATGATCTTTAAAAGTCAAAATGAATTTGACTATGACTATTCCTCTTTGTCTTCTTCTTCATTATTGATCTTCCTTTTCCATTAAAGAAAAACCAGAAAACTGAATACCCTATTCAATAAAAATACAGCAAAAAAAAAAAAAAAAAAAAAAGGACAACATTCATAAGATGGGAAGGAAGAAGAAGAAGAAGAAGAAAGTCAAAAATTTCAATTAATGATGGGATTACAACATTAGGATAGGTTACTCTTTTATGTTCTCTTTTGTTGGCTCCATCAAGTTTCTGTTCTTCTTTTCTTAGTTTAGGTCCTGCTCTTCAATCCACCTTCTTGTTCATCTCTCCAGCCCCTGGTTGATCTTTTTGCTCTTTTCCCTTTTTAGATCTTGCTCTTTCTTTGTATTCCCTTTATTCCATGACTTGTCTGACGATTCCTTGGCAAGTTTTCCTCCTCACCTCATCATATTTGGAAGACTGGTTTTTAGATCTACACAAGGTGTGGGTTCGGATTTTGTTTAGGAAGCCTTTTTTATCGATTTTCAGTAAGGCTAAATTATTGGATCAAACGATTTCTGGCAACCTTAATCATGAAAATTTAATGGTTTTTCCAATGATTTCTGGGTTTTTTAGAATCTTAGGTTTTTCAATTTCTGTTGAATTCCCTATCTATATGCTTAACTCCAAGTTAACCCAGTTCTGTTCAACTCGTGCAACCCAGCAAACAACTCTTTTGGCATGTCTTTCTGGTCATGGTGGTCGGTGGTCTCACTTTCTTCTGGACAGTGATGCCGGGCGTATTTGTTATTTTGCAATTGTCCTCTTCTGCACTCAGCTGGCCTGGTGTGACGAAAGTGAAATAATTTGGGAATCGTCTCTACCTCAACATATATCTCCTCTGTTACCTCCTAGTTTTCCTCCTTTTCACCATCTCATGCAGTTCTCACCTATTAGTTTGGTTCGAATTTTCATTCCAGTTCAGAACCATAATCTCTTAACTCTATTATCAATTGAACAAAATGAAAGTTGGGTATTTCAGTTGCTGATAGTGAGACTTTGGGATGCAACCTTGCATCGATATTACATACTGATTGTTAGTTTTTCAACTCTTCAAACTGCCCGTCAAGAACATAATTCGTTTTTGAAGTCCGAGTTACCTCTGCATCAACTCAGTGTTAATTCGGTTTTGACTGCTCCGACACCGCTTATTTTCTCCAGGCCATGGGATGACACGAATGATAGACAAATTACCTACTTTACACGTGTTGGGAAACACTGCCAACTCGTCTTTGTTGATTCTACACAAGAGACAAGAGAGAGTAAACCCTCCGTCACACAACCACCCATTTTTCTGTCTCTTTCAATTACGTGTCAGCGAATATCTGGTTTTACTAACAACACAAGTTTGATGCTTGTTTTTACTCGTGTCACATGGGGGGATCATTTTTATGTTCTTCTTGAATTAGTCACTTTTGTGGAGTATGTTAGCACCATCACACAACATGTTAGCCACGTTAGCTCATGTGATAAGACTAAGGGGAATTCTTCTCAGCATGAGGACTTATTGGGATGTTGCAGGTTCACTATAGATGCGTATCTGGGGGAATTTGGGCAACATTTTTATACGGGCGACTTTTTCTATAAATGGGGTCTTATCCCTTTACTCCTAAAGGGCCTAATCCCCTGGGGAGATCCTTTTTTCTTTAGGTGGTTTCAGTTTGGTGTACTAGTTTATATAACTATAGTACTGTTTAGCACTATATATATTAGTAAGAGTACTATGCATGGTTTTAGATTAGCTAGTTTTCTCTGCACCATTTGATGTGTCCTATTTCGACTTGTGAATTTCGAAGGTCTACCATGGATTAGTGACAATCTTATGAAGCTTTGGCGGGATGAAGAAAAAGTTTGGTTTCATCGATATGGGGTAATTCCTTTTGGCCTTAAAGGATACGTTACGTCAGGCCATTTTTGTAAATGGCCAGTTGCTGTCAACTTATTGTGCATGGCAACACTTCTGTGGTTTGGTTCTGTGGTCATCCGGCACTCGTCTTCGTGGATTCGATCTAGTTTCTTTTACTTGACCTTACTCTCGACACCAATGGTAACTAGGAGCATTAGATCCTTTTTGGAAGTTGGTTTTGATGTTGTTTACTTTGTTTTTGGAAACATCGTATCAACGGCTGTAAACACCTATGTAATGCTTTCAAGTTAATACATGCAGTCCTTTCCTTCAAAAAAAAAAAAAATACAGCAAAAACGTTTTTTTTTATTCTTAAAAAAAATATCTTTTATCGTTTAATTAATTCGTCTAGACATAAACAAAGGTCCAAACGATTAGAGCAGGTACTAGGTCCCAAATAAGTCTGCGAGATTGAGAGGTAATTATTGGAAGCCATGTTTATTAGTTCGAAATTTTCTAGTCGTTTGTATCTAAACGACTGCATGCATCCTTGGTTGTTTTATTATTGACAACTTCATCAAATGAAAACTCATCTTAGTTTTGCTACAGCCTACATGAAAAGTTTGTTGATGACCTGTTCTTCACAACACAACCAACAAAATCGAACTCTAGCATCAATTTATGTGTACAAACAGTTCAATCAAATATACATAAATTTATAAATGTTAGGTTTGGACATGATCTCTTTTGGGATTAAATTTTTTTTAACCGATTAGATTTTCTTTAAGCGATTCGTTATTTTAAGATCAAGGTTTTTTTAAAGATCAAGATTCAGAAGAAAAGACAAGAGAAGAACCGGTGGTTGAAGGCGGTGGAGTTCGTAAAAATGGAGAAAGCCCCCCCCCCCCCCCCGGTTGTGGAGTTAAGGTTTTAGTGGGTGGTTTAATTGATTGGGTGTAAACATAAAGTCAAATAGGTAGTATTTAGGAGATTTTAGAAATAGTACAGGTGGTAAATAGGATAATTTGATGTGGGAATTAAGATGAGTGGGAAGTAGAGAAACTGTGGGTGGTAAATAGGGATGACCATTTTTTTTGTTTCTACTTTGTGTTATTGAATTCTACTTCTGGAGAAGTAGAACCAGAAATGCTTCTGGTATCCAAACATGATATTAACCTTTGCCTGACATTTTTACTTGAGCCAATAATGTGGCGGATAAATGAACGCACCTTGTAGTCAAAATTTCCAAAAAAGTAAATAGTTTTTGTTTGTTTCTGACTAAACTAGCTCGTTAGAATCTTATTCCTCTGATTGACTAATTACATCTGAATCTGATTTATTACATCTGACTCAAAAATTATTAAATAATAGAGTTATTGAAAACCTTTTAATCCAGTCAGATATTTGCCCAGCGAGTCATGGTAAAATTATGCTTGACTCAAATACCTTCGATTCAGACGTATGGACCGAGTCAGACATCAAAATAGAAAAAACAAACGATTTAATATCTTACTTGGGAGAGTTAGATCCAGACCTCGAGTCAGTCCCAAACAAACTTGGTGTTCGTGAAGAATGGTAGTGCAGAATCTGCAGATGGTCATCTGCACCTGCCAAGTGTTGTCAAAACAAGCTAATTGCACTTTCCTCAGGGTTAGAAATCATGCCCCTAATAATTTCTCATGAAAAATTGACGAGATGTTAGATTTAGCTAGATGTAAACTGTGTAATATGTTGTGATGACATAACTTGGCAACTAATTGCTCAATAAAAAGTTCGGTGGAATATTTATCTAAGTAGGAATGTGAGAACAATGATAAAGATTGTAGTACTTCCGACTTCAAAGTTCTTAAGGATTTTTTTAGACAATGATTTAACCCTTTTGGATCACTAATTTGATGTATATAGTGCATTCATGATATGATGAAGCTCTAACAAAGATATCGAATTCAAGGGTCGCAATTTGTTTTTTTGGTGAAATCCTCTCCGGGAAATTATTAATCAAAGAAAAATAAAAATAAAAAGGATATGACATTCTTGAATATATAAAACCTATTTATCAAGATAAAATATTTCCCAAAACGAGAAACATACTAGACTTAGATTACAAAGCCGCACCTAACATGTGCAAACATATGACCATGAATGAATTTGAAATCTATCGTCTTGTTAATCAAACAGCCGAAGAAACCTAGTTTAACGCTTTTGCACATTAACCAGACCTTACAAAAATCGTTTAATATTGAAATTGATGATATAACTTTACCCTACATAGTAATATGTATGAATTGAGAGACGACTATATCTTCTGGATAATCTCGAACTTATAGCCAAAATTAGGAAAATCGTTCCACCTATAAGTCTAAATCCTTTTAATTTGTGAGGATTAGGTGACAAAACCTCAGCCGCAACCGCTACCAACTGAATATTGATGAATGCATGGAATTGTGAACAAAGAAGACATCCTCTTATAACTTTTCAAGCCGCCTTGAGAAACTATAAATCTCTAAGCTGACTTTCCCATAGAAATAGGATTGCGATGAAGAGCTATTGAAACAATAGTTTTACGATCTGTGAGGCAACCTCTGCTCGGATCTGATCAAATAATAAATAATTCATCGATTACACCTTGAATACACTAACATAGAATAAATAATTCCAAAGAAATATTAAAAGAATGGATCAAAATAGGTTTTGATTGGTGTACTGGGCAATCAATCTTAAGACCTATATGAAAGTTTGCATCCACGTGACATGTTTGTTGAAAATTCAATTTGATTAGGGTTTTAAGAATCCTAATTAGTTATTTGGTTACAAAAACGACCTTTTAGTTGAATAAGAAAATTAGTTCCACCTCTATGTTATTAAATAATAATCGTAGACAAAATATGATATATTCTAAAATAGCTCTTTGATTATCAATGTTAAGCAAACGCCATTATTGCTTCCTCCTAGAACCTAATAATTCCTCCCCCAATCGAAAGTGCTAGTTTTTGTTGTTTTTTTTAAATAAAAAAATGGATTAATAGTTTAAACGATTACATGACTGTTGTCCTCTAACAATTGACAACGGATACTAGCCGGAGGATTATTGGACCATTCTCTACTGACTTTTTCTATTCTAGAAAGCTTAGATAAAATATATGCAACCTTAGTTTATTTCTTTAGGCACGTAAGAACAGTGCCAAAAAGGACAAGACTTTAAAACGTCTTTGATATCATGAACTAAATTAACTAAACTCCAAGTGTTAGTTATCATCTTTGTTATTAGTTCATACTCATGAGATATTTTTGAAAAATTCTTCTTTTCACCAATAATGGCGTCAAACGCTTTTAGTGAAAATTTCAATTTTAACCATACTAGTCAGAAGAGATTGGTGTAAGTTTCCGTTTTCACTCATAATAAGCATCATGCAAAATTTGTGAAAGTTCTACTTTTCACCTATAATAAGCGTCAGACGCGATTTGTAGGAGTGTAATTTTCACGTCAATAAGCGTCAGGCGCGACGGGTAAAAAACAAAAAAATTGCAATTTTCACCCTCCAATTTCATTAGTGATCCTAATAATTCGTTAAGGTAAAAATATTACATTTTTGCAGTAATTGAATCATAAAAAATTGCAATGAAATTTTCACAACTACAACCTACAACAGACAATCTCTAAGAATCAATAAACAATCATAAAAATCATATGAAAAAACTATTCAAGATCAATGCGGAACAATGTTTCACATTGTAAAAACCTAAAATTCGATACTATTAGTAAAAATAAACAAAAACCTAGGACATGAACTTTTCACTATATTGAGGTGAAATAAAAAAAGGCTAGTATCAGTAATTTCTTACTATCATCAACATACTCATCGTGTCTTGTGATGTTTATTTTTCTAAAGCAATAGCGATTTTTTGTAACATTAGAGAAGAAAAGAGGGAGAAGAATAACCAAATTAGAGCAGGTTAACTGAATAATTAGTATTGTATTTTTCTTGTCAGTAAAACTGTTTAAGAAACGATGTTTTTGTCATCCCGAATGTGCTAAAATAGAACACCAATATAAAACATACTGATATATTTTAATTTTAAGTTGATAATCTTACATTATGGATTTTTGTATAAATCATTTTTTAAAGGCATAAATTATCTTAATAACGAGTTTTCGCTCAACTCTCTAATTTGAATTCTCGAGAAAAATAATTTTCTATAACATGAATATATTCAATATCGATTAGGCTTACAATCATGTTTGTGTTCCCATACCACAAAATCCTGTATCCCTGAAAGTGGCGAGTACTGGGTTGTTTTTTTTTTTTTTTTTTTTGACATTTTGTGCCTTGTACAAAAACAAGTCTGTTTTTTTTTTCCTTAACTTAAAGCCCAAAGATTATATCAAACCTGGCTGATTTTGGCCCTACGCGTTTTTTATTTATTTTTGGCCCCATGGAATTTACGCCCATTCAATAGAGTCAGTTATGGGATAACTGAAATATGGAGAAAATACCTAAATGCCCCTATAGTAACTTCTAATTAAAATCCAAATTCCATAATCTAAATTTCATTTTTAATCATTTCAACTTCTTCTTCTTCTTCTTCTTCTTCTTCTTCCTTCTCTATTTTTATTTTCAAAACTTTGAAAACATATCAAACGAAAACATCGTTGATTAATCGACGATTCTAAAAAATAATCTCGTGATTAATTTTATATAACATCGATGTCTAGAAACCTAAACCAGGGACCAAATCCTAGAGACTTCGATGCAGGAAAAGAAACAGGAATTGATGTGGCAAAGATTTATCAAGAAGCATCGTTTTCATTGTCAAAATCCAAAGAAGTGAGTGAATTAAAATTAAACTCAAAGAAGGTCATATGACGAGAATCAGGTATTTAAACTAACCCATTATAGTTTTAGTTGATTTTGCACTCCAAATCGAATATCGAAAAACCAACTGTTCGTAAAATTTACCCAGAATAGTTCGATGTTAATAGCATAGTCAACCGATTGTTCTTCGTCTCCATCTTCTGTAAAAGAATAATCCCTAGAATCGTTAGATGTATGTTAGTTCAGAAACCGATTAATTTTAATCGTCCCTCTTTGAGTTATTTATGCAACGATTATTGTTCCCTCGAATTTTTTATATTTGCCAGTTCGAATTCTAGGACATAATCGTTCCAATTTTAGTTAATCAACCAACGAATCGTTCGTTCGATACAGTTATTTGTGCCGATTTTGGAGTTGTCTTTCCGAATTCAAATTAATTGTTTCATATTTTGTGTTGAGTAAGCCGACTGGCCTCAATTAATTCCCAATCTGTATAGTATTAATCGGTTGATATTTTGTGTTGAGTAAGCCGAATGGTATCAATTGGTTCCCAATTCTGTATAGTTTAATGGTTGATATTTTCTGTTGAGTAACCCGATTGTAATCAATTGAATCCCAATTCTGTATAATATTGAATCGGTCTTTAGAAGTATTATGTAGAACCGATTATTTAAGTGAAAATTTTGAAAAAAATTGTAAGTTATTTTTTTGTAACCATGAACAAAAGCCGATTATATTCAGCCAGAAAATTGAATCGATTTTTGTTGACAACCATGTCCACCGTTATTTTTTCCTGTCAACAATCGGTTTATGTTGTTGCTTTTGTCAGCTGATTAAATTAGGTGAAAAATCTGAATGTTTCTGTAAGTTTTTTTTTTTTAATTATAATCGTTCGTTGTAACCCTGAACAAAAGCCGATTGTTTTCAGTTAGAAAATTTAATCGGTTTTTGTTGACAACCATTACCACCGTTCGTTTTCTTCTGTTAATAATCGGTTTATGCTATTGCTTTTGTCAACCGATTATTATCTATCTAACTATTAATCATTCGATTGGGTTGGGCTCCGTTCCGACCGCTCTTTCGATGCCGGATGATTGGGTCACCCCTAAATATATGGAATGGGTACAACAAGATTTCCCATCTCGTTTCATACGCATTGATTACATAAAGTTGCTTACTAACCCACATAAAGTCTTCGATTTATATGTAAGTACTCGCTTATGTTCTATTAAGTTTAATCATTATCTATACGTATTCAATATATATTGTATGAATCAAAACAGAGACTTCAGGTCGACAAAATGACCAAGGAGGTACAAAAGGAAATTACAAAAGGATTTACAGATAATAGGACTAAGTGGATTTGTGAGAGAATTCTTGCTCGATTGTTGAACCTGAAGAACCCTAGACAAGGAGAGCTTTTTGGAGCAGTTCAAGAACCACCGGAGAGGACAAAGCATCATACAAGGGAGAAATATCCTTCAACAAGCGGAGGTGACAAGGCTGCACATGAACCACGACCTAAACGACATCGTGGTAGTGGTAGTGATAGTGATAGTGATAGTGATAGTGGAGGTCACTGTGGTGTTGGTGGTGAGGATACACAAGAAGCACCACCAGTTAAAAAAGTTTGTGGCGGTAGTAGTGCTCGTGGAGGTCGTGGTGGTGGAAGCGGTCTTGGTTGTGGTTAAATTCTTAACAGTTCGAAAAAACTTGTTTATCTTTGGTTGTGTTGACTTAAAACTTGTTTGTTATGTTTGTGGTGATTTTGTTTAACTTTGGTTGTGTCGACTTTAAACTTATCTGGTATGTTTGTGTCGGATTTGAAGTTTGGTTGTTGGTATGTGAATGAGAGAAGTTTGTGTCCTTAGATTTCAGTCAGTTTTTATTGCCAAGAATCTGTTTATGAAGGTGTATACATCGAACGATTCTCTGAAAATTTACTCATAAGTTTGTCATAGTAAATAATCGTTATATAATTTTGGTTTTCAACACCGATTATTGACATAATGAAAATTCAATTTTTCATGAACCGTTCGATGTGAGTGTTGGAATACACTGATTAATTATGCTCAAATATCTACATCTCCTGTCTATTTATTTTTTTTGCATATAATCGACATTTATATACATTACTGTATACCGATATACTTCAAGAATTCTTTACCTTTAAAAGCCTTAAGTCGGCCACTAAATGTGTATATGTGCACTGATTGATTTGTTTTAAATTTCTGGGAAGAGAAATTTTAATCGGCGTACTTGTGTATTTTTATACACCGATTATTTTACAGAACCAAAAACATGAATGAGAATCGGGTAATCGTCGTATTTGTCGATTATGGGTTACTCAAACTCATGATTCTCTGGATTTCTTCTTCTTGTTTTCATGTTTCTAGACATTATTTTATCCAAATCATATTGTTTCTACATATAAATTAAGACTAGTTAATCTTATTTTGCGTTAACACAACTATTTTTTTTTTGCGTTAACACAACTAATTAATCACTAGGGAGATAAGAGTAAAATAGTCCGATTTTTGTAAAGGAATTTTGATTCTACTTTAAAATCACTCATTCTTTTAACTTATTGAGTGGGGCCAAGAAAAAATGGGTTGTTCCAAAATCAGCCAGGAATATAAAGGGATCGACTACATCCAGGCCCCAAAGGACTTTTTATTCTTTCTTTCTTACTCTCTCTCCTTTCTAGCTCTCCCTTTTTCCTCAAAAAAAACTCATCTAAAGTTCCATCTCCACTGCTCAGATCTGGTTATTTAAGATCGGATCTGAGCAGGTCACAACTCATTTCCCTTGTTTTCATAGATTAGTTGCTTAGTTTAGGTTATTTCGATGTCTTTTACTTACCATTTGGTAAGGTTTTTCTACTCCTTCAAGGAGGTTTATCTACACCTTCAAGGTGGTTTTATCTACTCCTTCAAGAAGGTTTTTGTACGTTCTAATGGCGGTTCTTGGTTGTTTTGGGTTTTAAGATCACTAGGGATGTACTCCAACGACGAAATCTTCATCATAGTTGTCTCCGACGACGGAATCTACATCGGAATCTTCATCATCTATCTTTCCGGCGGCGGGATCTTTATCGGTGATTTATTTGACGACGGAAGTTTCATCACTAGTTACAAGAGATTTGAGCAAATCACTCCTATTTTGGGAGCATATCTTTTTATAGAAGAAAAACAAACAAAATGGTTGGAATATATTTCCGAGTATAACCATTCTTCCTCCGATTCAATCGGATCTTATTCATACTTGTATTTGTCTTACTCCGTTAATCCTTCTCTTTCTCTTGTCGGATTTCTCGGTATTGTACTTCTACGGTATGTTTATGGTTCTTTGTATTCTCTTATTTTCGATCTTCAACTCAATGTAACCTCGAATTTCAATTAATGAAAAGGTTCTTTGATTTTCAAAAAATAAAAAAATAAAAAATATATATACAGGCCACATAGTTTATCAGTGTACTATAGTTTCAATGTTGATGTCACATGAGGAAATATTTTCTAGAGTTGTAGTACGTTTTTGGTAGGGTAGTGATAGGGCTGGGACCTAACCGAATAGGATAAAATAGCGATGGACCAATCGCGTCCGTTAGATCACCCAATTTGGTACCCCCTACAAAACCATGGTACCCGCCCATATCAGTACTCGTTGTAGTAAAGCTATTTTTCAATGTCTAAAGAGCAAACGCGCTGGTGCCATTCACCAAATCACCAAGTGCTATATTTGGGTTTGGTTATGAGTTTTGGTCCAAAAAATTACAACCATCACACTAAAAAGCAAGTGCTATATTTGGCGTCCATAGTAACGTGATTGTATTCACGTATATCTGTTTCACGTTAATTTAAATCACGTGCATAGATACGTTTTTTTAAATCACGTGCACTAGAAAACGTTGAATAAAATCACGTTCGGAAGTAAACGTTGTTTTTATTAACGTTTTTTCTCTTTACGCGATATTATAATACATTTATGTATTAAACGACGTTAATTTAATTAACGTGTTTCGAAAACGCATTTGAATATAACGTATAAAAGTTATACGTAATCTTTAATAACGTTTATAAAACGTTAATTTAAATCACGTTTTAAAGGGACGTAATTTAATTTATCGTCATTTCTTCTCACGCCATTTAGAGTTACGTTATCCCTTACACGTTAATTTTGTTTGCGTTTCTGATTTTACGTGATTAACAATCACGTCTCACCATCTCCACACCAAACCCATTTGCTACACTATATTTGGTGTGAAAAGCGGATAAATATAGGTTTGGTGTTTTGATGTGTGCATGACTGCCGATGGGTTATATCTAATTTGGTGTTATAGCACCAACACTGCGTTTGCTCTAAAAGTTTAGCACATGGATATTGAAAGCTAACAAACGCTATCTTAGAGCTTCTCCAATGGATTGTGTGTGAGGAAAAAAGTCTTCATCCACGTAGGATCCATGTTCATTTTTGCTAAAATGATTCTCCAACCCGAACCTCTACAATTAATATTAGCATGACATGCCTTAATTTTGGGAAGACATTCTCTAAGTGAACCTCTAGATGTAGAGGTTCACTTAGAGGATGTCTTCCCATCCACGTCAGCTTTTATTAACTAAAATAAATCTAATTTATTAAATATAATACAAAATATATTTTTTTTGTTAATAAAATCTAGAAATTAAATTGAAGATTATATTACAACAAGGGAAAGATGCATATGGGCTGGAGAATGATTCTTTTTTAATACTTATATTTAGGAAAACTAGTTATAAAGGATGTCTTCCCATAGTGTCACATAGGAAATTTACACAACCACCATTGGAGAAGCTCTTAATCCATCAATCTTTGCGAAGTTTTCGAGCATGCCATTAATTGGACTCTTCTTGAGTCATGTTAGTGAAAATAACGAACAAGAAAACAACCTTTTATGGAACATTCGACCCCCCAAGAACATAGCCCCCCCCATCAGCAATGCTGTTACTTTTGCCCTTGAATGGCTAAATTGAAGAACTTATCCACAAATTTAAGAGTAACCATCATAACTGTCACCTATAAATGCTATTCATTTTGCTTACATCTTTCATATTTAATCTACCAGCTGAATTATCCACAGTTGTTGTTCTAATTTATGACATTTTCTTTTCCTTTTTCCCCTTGTTTGTTCCATATCCTAATTTCTAATGTGGCTCAACATCCCCATTCCCTTAAAACCGTTCGATCTCTCATGGCACTTGCTAGGGTTGTCTTAATTGCTTTTGGTCCTGAATATTAACTACGTGCCGTCGCCGTTCAGCGCATCTTCAGGTTGTGGCTGGTTAATAACAACACTGTGGGACATGATACGGTTCGTTGGCAATAAAGATAGATATCGCACATCTAGTAGCCATACTTTTGGTCACAGGATTCCCAAGAAGAGGATTTCAAAGCATCGTATAGAGCAAAAATAAATGTTCGTGCGGTGCAACTTCTAGCCGCGAGAAATGTTCATGAAGCATCATATCCAAGGCACTTACGGGATACCTTTAGGCTTTAGTTTAGACGGTTTGATACGAACTGCGGCTGAGAAAAGCATCAGCGTAACCTAATCGACACATGTTCTTTTTTTAGACCCATTCTTGATCGTACAGTACTCATAAGCAAGACTTGGTTGAGATGGTCTCAACGCGTTCGAACCTTCAACACTACGATAAGAGCAAGCACTATGGTTCCTATTGAATAGAGATATCCCTATTCAATAGAGATAGGCAACTACTATGGTGTAAAAAATCCTTATTCAATAGATATAGAGATGGGTTTCTCTATTATCTGCTACCAGTTGGTAGCAGGCAATAGGAATAGAGATGCGAGGCGGAAACCGAGTAACCGCAGGGCGGAAACTCAGTTTCCGCAGATTTTTTTTTACGGGAACTCGGTTTCCGCCAAAAACTCATGCGGGAACTGAGTTTCCGTCCCAAAAATATTACCGTTTGACCTTTTTTCCCTTACACCCCCTCTACACCTCAACCATCCATCTACCTAGTTTTTTTTTTTACCGTTAGATCCCCAACGACTCTTTTTTCAAAATTCAAAAAAAATAGCCGTTGGGATCTCTTCTATATAAGAGAATTCATCCTCTTTGACAAATCCACCCCAATCAATCTTACTATTTGAAAAATATTTGGAAACGCAAAGAGAATTGGCACGTCAAAAACAAGAGGCGGAAGATAGGGCAATCATTGATAAGGATGTACGTAATTGTTCGCCAACAACTCAAACGTGGTATCGTCTCAAACGTCAGGAAATTATGAGAAGGACTTTGGCAAATACGACTTTGAATGATAATGAATCTCAAGATAATTAGTAGATTATGTTTTAGTCTAAACCTCTATCGCTATTTAGTTTAATCTTTATTTGAATGAATTTGCAATGTAGTTTGTTTCGTTTTTAGGACTTTGAATTGTATTGTAGTTGTTTTCCTAATTAATGAAAATTATGTTGAGTTATTTAAACAATTCAGAGTCGTTTTATTATGAAAACTCAAATTGAAAGATGCAAACAAAGCATATATATGTTGAGAACATACTCTTTTAATAGATTGAACAAAATCAAACAAAATTCGCCATCAAAATCAAAAGGGGTAAAACTTGTTCACTCAAAACCATCACCTAGCAAATTCTCCTGTATAGAAACCTATTCTTTACGGAAACTGAGTTTCCGCCAGTCAAAAGTCAAGTTTTGACTGTGCAGAAACCGAGTTCCCGCAAGAATTTTTTTACGGAAACTGAGTTTCCGCACAGTGGATGCTGCGGGAACTCGGTTTCCGTCTGGAAATGGCTAAGACCACCGTGGTTGCCAATTTTCCTCATTTCTGCCATCCCTATATCTCTATTCAATAGGGATAGCTTGTGGCACCATAGTGCTTTCTCTAAGAGATCTAGTTAGCTGGAATATCTCTAGAATCCTCCTATACATTTAATGCACAAAACAGACAACCAACCCCATTATACTCTCAACAAAACATTATTAATTTGGATGCACAACTGATACATGTAGTAGTAGTTGGCTGAACAAATTGAGCAGGAATGTCCACGACAGTCAAAGTCGCCTTTTAAGCTTACTCTTGTCCGTATTGATATTATTACTATATCATGGTCCACTTTAAAATGCACAAGGGACAACATCGGATGAAGAATAGTTCTTCAAAGTGGATCACTGTGGATAATGCATTGAATAGTTCCCAGTTGGGAGATGAAGAACTAAATATGTATGGTCCGTAGAGAAACACCTTACTGGTGTAATGAGCTTCCACGCATATTATATTTCTTCACTCTAAAAGGCTATGTGTGTCCAAGTAACTCATGTGTTTGGAATATCCTTGTTCTAGATTTATACTTGCAAGTATCTGGTAGATGATTATGTCGATTCGGAGTGTTTTTCTTACTTCAAATTTGTCTTATTAGTTTTGGATTTATCAGTCGACTTGTAAAATTCTTTTGACATTTTGAAAGCAAATCATATTTACCAAAATAAATAAATAATGTACTAGTGGCGGTCATGATCTCACGGATCATCAACCTAATTGGGCCGACCGACCGGAGCGCCCGAAGGGTCCGTAGGGAGGGAGTGGCCATTTTTTTTGTAAAATGTAGAGTAACAAAATTGGTCAATTTGACAAAAAAGATTTTGGTAGGAGACCCTCTAAATTACTAAGTTATCCTCTATTTTAAAATCATACAAAGGTAAATAGCGTAAATAAACCGAAGAAGAAGGACAAATAAGTAATATATTGTTTTAAAGGAAATGACTAAGTAGTCTTTTATTTGTTGGGGGATAAAAACTGTACATAACTTTTAATAATTTTAAAACATTAATATCTTTTAAATACACGTCGGATTTTCGCAAAATTTATATGTATAGAAAGCTCTTTAAATTATCTACACAATGAGTATAATCATCAATATCGATTTTAAAAATTTTGCCTAAAAGATCATTAGGATAACTTTCATAGCTATATATACATGTTTGTTGTGATTTGTGAAGAGTAAAATGCAAGTATATGCATGACACATGTGCTCTCACTAATTATTCTTTTAACATCTCCTCAATAAATTTTCACCTCTATTAATCAATTTTCATTTTTGTCAAGAATTGCAAAGAGATTTATGAGATTTGAGTCGCGTTTTAGGTTAATTTTCCGCCAGAAATTGTTATACATAAAACTGTCAGAAAAATTCTGAACATTTTCAACTTAAATTTTGTTTTACAAATATGCCAGAACATCTATTTTGCTTACATTTTTTTTTTGCTTTACAAATTCTTTGTTCTTTCGTCGATTTCTTCGGTCGGCCCACCAACCGTGGCAGCGGTCATCTAGTTAAATTGGGCCCCATGAGTGAGTATTTGGCCTCATGAAAATTTAAACCCATCTAGGGATACTTGCTATGGGATGTCTTCATGTAGTGGAATATACTAGATTACCCTTCACTACTAATTAATCCTACTACCTAATCCCACCCCCAAATAGTAAATTTAACCTTAATCCAAAAACCCTAAAATATTTAAATCCAAAAACTTTCCAAAACCAAAATCATTTCACTCTCAAACAAAAAAAAAAAAAAAAAAAAAAATTCAAATCTGCCCACTCGAGAATCAAGCCGGAAATTTCGTCAAAGGTGTGTTATCTTATCTCAATTGTTTCTAGTGTCTTATTTGCTTATTATACGTGATTTGGTTGCATGAAACTCTGATTTTTCGGCAATTTTTTCGGCTGATAATACCAGAATCGGTGGATCTGAAACAACAGATCCAACGATTGTTCATCTTCACTAGCAACAATCGTTTTCTGTTTTATCACATATAAACCGATTAAGTTTTTTAAGAAGAACAAACGTTAGATGTAGTGGTATATATGAACCGATTATTGATGACCTCATCAGCTCTTCATGTAAAATTCCATGCAAGTTACGTAGTTTTGTAATCGGTGGATAATTGCATATAGATTGAACGATTATGGTTTTTAAGAAAAACAAACGTTAGATGTGGTGATATATATGAACCGATTATTGATGATATTTCCACCGATTAATACATAGACGAATCGGTTTATTATATATGATATTTCCATCGATTGTCTGATTATCGGCGTAGGTTGTTTACTATATGTACCGACTGTTTTGATAGGTTTAATCGGTTTATGTAAAATCCTATGTCCGCCGATTCTTTAGTTATAAACATTTTACCGTTTTATATTCTATATGTTATTCAACGATTGTGCATTTTGCTTTTGATAATCGGTTTACAATGTTTAAAATATATGCCGATTCGGTGCTACAGAAATGGATGATGAGAAGATCCGACCGCGAGATCTTGCAAGAGTAAGACAAGTCAAACGTCCTCCATGTAATGAGACTATTCTCGAAGAGTGTGTTCGTCTCGTGAAAGAATTGGCAATAGTGGAAATTGAGGAGCTCATTGAGTATTGTACTGAAAGGCTTATCAAGATCGAGGAGTACCGCAAAGAGGAGGCTGACTGGAAGGAAGTGGAGACGGCTGCAAAGCTGTGTGAAGAACTTGATGCTGCAGATAAAGCTCGTAAGGCTGCTGTTGTTGCCGCCACTGCTAGTGCTGCTGCTGCCGCCTTTGCTGCTGCTGGAGATGAACCCGACCATCCTCCTGGTTTCCAAAGCGTCGTCGTTAGATACTTGTGGTGATGATCATGAAATGTCTAAGTAGTTAGAACTTTAGATGGTTTAAAGACTTGTTGGTGTTCTTGTTCTTGTTTTAAGACTTGTTGTTTGGATGACTTGTTTCAGTTTAAGACTTTATCTATGGATGAATGTCATGTTTTATTACTTACTTCTTCTGTATGCATAATTCGGTTTACCATACCAAAGTTATTAGCCGATTATATACTAATCGGTTTATCATTAAGACATTATAAGCCGATTGTTTGTACTTGAAATTGGATTTTTCCTATCTGAGTTATGCGAAAAAATCGGCATACACATTTATTAACAAAAGCCGATAATATTTTCCAACTTTTCAATCGGCATATATAGATATATTTTGTGACCGATTTTGTTGATTTGAAATCGGATTTTTCCTGTAAATTTATAATCGGTTGATGATTTTACGTTTATAAACCGATTATTTTTTTTCTCAGATTATCGGTTTTTGTTAAGTTAAATCTACGCCGATTGTATAGCACAGAACTTTCAAGCATACTTATATTAAACCGAAACACTTTCATACATACATTAATCATTGTTCAAAATGCAAAATACAACATATGAAAGCTCCAAAATAAGACAATCCCTTCACAAAACCAAACTTAATACTAGGCCAGGTCTACCACATATGAATCCAAGTCAACCATTACACACTCATTTAGGTCATTCCCGGATAATTCATTCCATCGTTTCATGTTAGGCTCGTATTTCTCCAACCATTTTGCAGAATCATTGTTGGTGAACCCCGGCCAATAAGAAAACCTACAAAGCGGAGGTAATGGGCAATCTTCTTTTAACCTTAGACCGATAAAATGGATCTTGTTGATGTTGACTATAACATTTCTTTTATCCCTTAGCGCTCCACCGCACCTTGCTTCCTTTGGTGTGAATGTCATATTTGTGCCCTCACCAAAGTAATGAACAACGCAAATAAGAGCATCCGCCAAGAGATGCCCACATTGGGGCATCAACATCCAATGCCTTCGCAAAGTTGGTGCTCCCCTCTCTGGGCCTTGTATGTGAGTAACCATGTTTCTAAAACGTTCTTCCTTTTCTTCACTGTTTCCTTCCAACAACATCGAAATATAGAACTCCTTGTGTTGCACTAGTTTCACGGCCATCTTCTCCCTTAAATATTGACATTGAGTTAGCTCACCCGCCAATCCCATATGCCCTATTTGATCCGAAGCAACATGGAAACCACAATCTCCATCATCATCGACGTCGTCGGTGGATAACACGAAAGGACGGATGATTTGAGGTAGATGGTCAAAGTACTCCGTGAATATTGTGTAAAAAGTTCTATGAGGTCTACCAAGTGCATCCCTTGGAGTCTTTCGATCGCCAAGTGCGGATCTTAGAGTAACCACTTCACAATCTCCCCTTTCTTGATTCATGGAACCCATTTGCCTTGCTTGTTGCTTGAGTCGCTGTCTTGTGCTTGTGCTAGCTTCACTCCCTTGCGAAAAAAACTTTGGAGCATTTGAACGTACATCTTCCCCACTTGGTTTAGTCCCTTGCGAAAGAAATTTGGGAGCCTTAGACTTCACATTTTGCCCACTCGCACGGCTCTTTTTCATTGACTCCCTAGGCTCGTCTTCTTTGTACCTTGCCTCAGCATATACATGTTGTGAAGGGTCACACGTTGTGGAGTTATCGTCTCTTTGGTCTCTCTTGTAATCCTTCAATTCTTGCCTCTCATTGCTTCTATCCATGTTGGTAGGAGGCCTGCCTACGGGCTTTTGTACAATTGGCTCCTCGACAGCAGGTTTCTTGTAGGGGTGATGTGCGAGTTCCAAATCGTGTATCAAACATTGTTGTTGCACCTTGTTCTTGTTGGGGTAGCTTGCGACCATGGCTTTCACAATTTCCAAATCTAGAAGAGAGTGATTCTCGGGAGCCGCAATTGGATTAGGTGTGAAAGAGAGTTGCCTCCAAAACGGATCAATGGCCTCAAGTGGTATTTCCCCCGGGTAATCCGCAATCATGTGGCGACAAGGGAGTCCAAGGGCCTGCATTGTCAAACATGAACATTTACCCCTACATCTTTTACGCCCACTTGCATTGTCATCATATACCTTATTGCCCACTGCGACACCCTATAGAGAATACCTTTAAGCTTGTACCAGTCTTCGCATTTCGCTTTCTCGTAAATCTTCATGCTCTTGCACCTGCTGTCTTCCATTTGGGACTTGATCTTAGTGATATCGTCATTTGTGTAGACATGGATAGCTTGTTGAACCGTAACCACATTGTTAACACACCCATGAAGTAGCTTTTTCAAACGGCCATGACAACCCTCCGTTATACTTGTTGCCTCATTCTTGTAATGCATATATTGGTAGGTATACGCATACACAAATTTTTCTTTGTAAGGCCCCAACAATTGTTGCGTACAATAATCCACCGCCTTTTTGGCAACCTCACTCCAAGTAGCTATGAAGAGCGCCAACATGCATTCATACTCTGCAATAGTCATCGAATGTACCACTTTATCCCAATCACGTCGAAACTCCAACCATTTAATTCCAGCCTTAATATATTCGGCATCGGCCTTCTTCTTCTCTTCGGCTTTTTGTTCCTCCGTTAGTTTACTAACACGCTCTTCTTCTAATATGTCACGATGAATGCCTCTAGGTTTCTTAGGCTTTTGAATATGATGCCTACAATTCGTCTTGATATTGCATTGTATGTGCCATGTACAAAGAAAATGTTGAGCTTCCGGGAAAACAACCTCTATGGCGTTCATTAGTGCTTTATCCTTATCCGTTATTATAATCTTTGGAGATTGACCGGGTAAGTAAAGATCCTTCAAAGTTTCTAAAAACCATTCATAACTCACTTCGTTCTCCTTATCCATAAAACCCCAACCTATCATGAAAGTTTGTTTATCCGATGTGTGGCAAGTAATGTTCATCAATGGCATGTTGTACTTGTTCGTCTTGTAAGTACAATCAATGAACAAAATTGGATAGAAGCATCGAGCCAATTCGATCATATCCGGATGTGCCAAGAAAATAAGTTGCACTTTGTCATCAATGACTTGCTTCCTCATTGTGTAGTTGTGTTTCTCAACTAGCCATTCACATTGTTTCATAATCTCTCTACCATTCCATGACCCTTTCCTTTGTGCGGCTCTTTCAGTGTAAATTTGCCTCAAAATAGACAAGTTCCCCGGATCATCCACCTTTATCTCCCTTAGGATATCGATTGGCCGGCTTGCAATCATCGACCTCACCTTTTCCTTCTCATGGGGTTTCAACCCACAAACGGAAGAGTGTCCAATAAGAGAATAATGAGTATCATGGTTGTGATGACCGTTCTCAACCCTACGTAGGAAATACCCTTTTGAACGGTTGTGACCCACTACGATCTTGAATGGGCAATGACACTTCCTTGATTTACATTTATATTCACACTTCGAACTCTTTTTCTCATATGGTTTAGACTTGCTCCAATGACTTGTTGGGGCGCCACTTCGATCGCAAACAATTTCCAAACGATTTATGTTTGAACGTTTGCCAAACACTAGACCTTGGTTCAGCTTCTTGCCTTTATCTACGAACCAAGCCTTTGCTTCCTCCTTAGTGTTCCATGTCTTCACGGAGAAAACCAAAAGGCAATTAGATCACTATACAATATAAATTGTTTTCAATTGGCGGATGAAAAATCAAGATTATGTTGTTGCATACCAAGTCAGTTTGATAGTGGGCGGAAGTATCAGGCAGTAGCTTAGACACGGCTCCGGGTTGATCTTCGAGCCGTACAACAATCTACAAAATTGGAGAAGGAAGTTAGATACCAAAATCGTCTCATACATACAATGATAAGCACCGATTAAAAACAATCGACATATACTAAACTGAATATGAGCCAACTAGAGTTACATAGAGATTGAAAATCTCATGTACTCTACAATCGGCACATACAAAACTGAATATGAGCCGAGTGAACTTCGACAAAATTTAAGGTTGTACTCTAAAATCGGCACATACAAAACTGAATATGAGCCGATTAAAGTTCGACGAAATTCTAGGTCTCTTGTACTCTACAATCGGCTTATATGTTTGCCAACAACCGCCGATTAATAACTTGATCATTTTCTTGAAGAAAATATCAATGTTTTAATCGGCGGTTAGATAGGATATGACAAGCTGATTCTGGTTCTGCAAACCAAGCTTCCATTAAAAACCCAGAATCGTTGTTTATAATTCATATCTTTAAACGATTGTTGTTACTACTGAACAACAATCGTTTGATAACCTTTGATCATACAACGATTTTGGGTTTCGAAGGCTAAACCCGAGGAAAATTTTTGATCTTTTTTCCATTCAAACAAGATTTCAAGCTGCATTTCAAGCTAGACAAACACCATTCGAGTTGCGTAACACATATACCTCATTATTTTGAGGAACTTCATGGTAATAATCATCATTTCCCTCCCTCTCGAGCTTCTCACGAAGGTTTTGGTTGTGAATGTATTCTTGCTCCCTCACATAATCAAGATCAAACTCGTTTGGTGATTCATCAACATCTTCATCACTACTAGAGGCTTCATCATCGGTGTATTCTTTCACCATTTTCACAAAAACCCTAGTTTTTCAAAGTTTTCCCACCCTTTTCTCTTTCTTCTCTACAACTATAAACACACTCAAATGATTTTCTACTAACTATATAGCTTAACTTTAATCAAACTAACTTAACTATAAACAGAATTAACTAACTAATCAACTAATTAGCAACTAATTGAGAAAGGGTAAAACGGTCTTATTTTATAAGGGATTTTCCGGTTTTACTATACAACATCCGCCGGAATTATTTTTTCATGGGGCCAAATACTCATGAATGGGGCCAAATTCACTCAGGATCATCAAACCTTGTTGTATCACTAATTCATTTTTTCGAAAGTTTGTATCGCTAATTCATCACCAATTTTGTTAGCTGCACTTAAGTGATGTAAAATCTACTTCTGGATTAAATAACATAGGGGAAAAAAACGTTTCGTGGGTTTTTGTTGTAATCTTATCTTCTCTCTTAACGAAAGTGAACTTAATGATTAACTAATTTATAATTGTTGAATCAATTAATAAAAGAGTGATGAACGATGACTAATCTTCTACATACAATTTGATCAACTTAGTAATAAAAAATTTATTAATTTTATTATAAAAAATTTCAGGCATATCTTGATCATCAGCGCATCAGTATTACTATTCCCATGGGATTTGTCCTGATCAAATCTTGGTACCATCATCATCATCCTTATCATCATAAAAAAAAGGTAGTGATGGGATTTGGATTATCTAACTGTTGCAAATGCAATAACAATATATATTTTCAAGATAGAACTAGATAATTAATCCTTTAATTTCTGAATTAATATTTTTTCCGTAAATAATATAGATGAAATATGGAAAGAAGATATGAAGTTGATATGGTTAAACAAGGCAACACAAGTGTCGCAAGCTAATTGGATGGTACAGAGGGCACATGGCCTTTTGGGTACAGAGGATTCGCGCCGGTTAAATTTACCCATCAGCCGATCCACCTGGATGGACGGTCTATTTTTGGCACAGTGGGAAATGCTAATTTGCGGGTCAAATTAAATCGAACGAGCAGTCTATACTGAGTTGCTGAGAGCGGCCAAGCTTGAGTCGCTTGGACATGTTTGGTCTACTTGGTCCAACTTGCTTTGCCCAACGACTATTTTCTTTTATAGTTGTTACTAAATAACAAGGTTTTATGACTTTTCCTGACTTTAACAAACACTTTCTTACTTTCCACTATTTCAATTGGATCATGTTTTGTCTCTTGGTCTAACATGAACTCGACCATGGTGAAATCTGAATTTTGATTATTCGGTGGTCTTTTGAGTCGTTTTTATTTTTTCATTTTTATTACCATGTCCATCATATGTTTATTCAGGTCTATTACACTAAGACTAAATCCAAACAAAAAGAAACGATTTAGAAACCAGAAAAGGAAATCAAATCCCCAAAGGAGCCAGCAAGATTCCATTATCGAATAGCTAACGGATAAGATGACTGATCTTTTGCATGATAAAGCACTCTTGCATGTTGATGTTCGAGTTACCTCAGGAAATACCACTAATTTGAACATCAAGAAGGTGCTTACTACCACATGGAGTCCCATGAAGATCTTGCATGTGCAGCCTACAAACAAGTCTGGAATCTTTCAGGTAACTCTCCATGATCCTGACCATAAAAAATTGATACTAAGTGAACAAACCAGGATCTACAATGGTCTGGTTTTTTTGGTTGAAGACTGGGATAATTTCCTCATATTCCCTACTATCTGCTTCTTGAAAGCAGCTTTCTGGGTTCAACTGTTGGCTCTACCGGATTTTCTCAAGAAAGCAGAGAATTAGAATGCGGTTATTTTACATACACAGACTGGTACATGGTTAGAATTTCATCTCAATTTTAGTCCTCCACAAGTCACAATTCAGATACCACTATCTAATCCGTTCATGCCAGGTTTCTTTGTGAAAGTTGGTGGAAAACAACAATGGGTTCAGTACGTCTATCAAAATCCACTAATAACTTGTTCAACTGTGGCTTCATGAATCACTTGGAGAATGAATGCACTGCTGATCTAACTAGGTTGCGTCGTTTCTACCCACAATTTCCTTTTGACAGATTGAATAGTAATATGCGAAGATTTAGTAGGGATTCACTTCAATTGTCATTGGCTCAGCCTTCATCTGATAATGATACGCAACCAAATGTACTTGCACATAAAATTAATAACTCACATGATACTGCTCTTAAGGTTGGCAAGTTTCTATTCTCTAAATCTCCAGGTTCCTCTTCCACCTCAGCTCACAGCAGTGGAGTCATGGACATTGACAATCATACTACTTCGCAACTGGGCTCTTCTTCAAGCTCAGCACAAACTAACAAAATACCTTCTACACTTACTTTTAGCATGGCTGCATATGAGTGGAAGCATGTCAACACTAAACTGGTGAAAGTGCATCCTACTACCCATGTGCCTCCTTCTTCTACTACAGTCCAATGAAATAGAGTTTAGGTTCAGGAAGCTAATAAAGACCTTGATGCTGCCACTACCAACCATTTGAATTTATTACAAAGACTAAGGAAGCAAAAGGATAAGAGAATTGACAAATTGATCAGTGAAGAATCAATTTTGACAGGGGTGCCCCTAGCGAAAGTTGGGGCTCAACAGCTTACTTCAAATTACCAGTTGGCGGCTTCGGATCCTTCGCAATGGGACTCCAACAACCAGAACCAGACCCGTTTGGACCTCTCATTACAATCTTCTCTGCAACTCCCTCACTTGGATTACCTTTCTGACCCAAAGCTTGGAAACCTACCAAAATTTTACTTAAAGGAATGTATTGATAAGATTATGGATTTCCTGATACACAATAAAGATGCTAACAATTTTTGGCAGGTTTCTTTGATTGAAGGCATTCCTAGAGTTTCGGTTAACTATGATCAAAAGATAGATAAACGTGTTCCAAAGCTCAAAGAACCCATGCACTCTACTCATACTTCTCTTATTGATCCTCATGATGCTTTTGACGCACCAGTTCAATCCTCTCTAGAGAAGAATGATACAACTCATGAGGGTTCAGCTTCATCAAATATCATCACCTACACCAGAAGAGGTAGACCTCCAGCAAATTCCAACTCAACCAAATCATCTGACACTATTCTAGATGCTGCAAGTTTTACCTCGCCAACAAAACAAGGAAAATCGATCATCATCAACTTCAAGATGGAGGTTATGCTTTTGCTATCAGTGGCCACCAACTGCCTGTCTTTCTATCACCAGGATTGCGAAAGTCCATAACAAAAAGGCCTTACACTTCTGCATCAAGAACTTTGGCTTCACAATACGGAAAGATGTAAACAATTGAATAATTATAAGAGGATGAAGAACTGGCAGTCAACTTTCTTTCTTCAGGAATGCGAGTGCCTGGCAACAGCCAGCACTCGCAACATCAATGATCGAGTTAGATAAGAACTATCAGAATTTGAACCCAGTTCTGATAGTTCTCTTGGAGTGGTCATACACTCCACCTTTTGTGACCGAATTGCTTATATAAATAAAATGACCTTCCTTTCAAAAAAAAGTGTTGATGTGTGGGTTTGAGAGCTTGAGGCAACCTCAGGTGAAAAATTACCATAAGGAGACCCAGGTGGTTGTGAAACATTTCCATCCTGGTATGGTGATTGAATTGGTACAATATAACCTCCTTACCAAAGATCAAAGTTGAATCGGTTCAGTTTCTTAAAGATATGGAAACAAACTTCAAACTTGAAATCAATATTTTTCGTTCTTCACCACTCCACTCGAGTTCTACGTTCATTAGAAACAAATATACAAAATTTTAATTTTCAATTAGATAACTTCAAATATGATTTACCACATCGACATCGGTTTCACGCTATTTTGTAATGATTCATTTGCATCATCAGAGTTATCCAGAGATTTACAACGACTAAAGAACTCGTCGGGATCACGAGATTTGTTGTTCCAAGACTTCTGACAATTTGTTTTTTATAATTATTATGCCAGAGTGTCATATGTTGTTGCTGAACACCATCAACAGGATCAAGTGTAAATAATACATAAATTTGCAGATAGATGCATCTTCCTCTATACTAAACTTAAGACCACGCACTTTCACTGGAGCATTTTGTGATGTGGAAACCAATTTTTCAGATTTTTTTTTTCTGGTTTAGGCTCGAATAATTAATCGAAGCTTAATTGAGAATGTAAATATATGTACTTACTGTTGATGGGGTCTCAATGGGAAAATGCTTGAATTTGAGTATTTGCCCATTGTTTGGGGGTTCCACGGTAGGTGGCAAATGGGGAAATCTGCCCATTTTTCCACCCCTTAGAATTTCCCTTAATATATAAAACCTAATTGTACACCGGCCCTGCTCATGAGATGGAAGTTTGCCTCACACAACAGTAAACGATTATAAGAGGATCGCGTTGATTGAAAGCTAATTCAGTTGTGTTGTATTAAATGTAGGATGGCCGAGAATCTGTCTAGGGTAGGGAGGTCAAATCCGTGTATGCAACTGAAGGTGACCAATTTTTTAATACCCATTTATTGTCCGGTCGACCGAAGGGCCCGAATGGAGGGAGCTAGGGAGGACCTCTTAGTGATGAGTTTTTGTAAATTATAATTAACGGAAACGAAAACAAATTTTCAGTTGCATTTCAATTCGGCTACATTTGATAGTTTTTTCAAAATTTCTTTAACAATCAAGTAGTGGTAGCCCTCAATTGCGGTTGGATTTTTGGGTTTTTCCCAACTGTAAGTTCCTCTGCAACTACAACTAACAAAAATCACAATTTATACGTGATTTTAAGGATTTGAGCTAAAATAGAGATATACCTAGGTATTTTCTTCACTTGATTCTTCATTTCCTTCGTTTGGTATGCATAATCTAGGTTTTTTTTTATGCATTCAAATCTTCCTCTTCATCCCTCTCAAATTTTGTAAGATCTAATCTTCATTTTCCAAAATCATTATTTATAAGTAACTTACTAATTTGATTAGCAAGCTTTCGTTAAGTTAGTTAAACTTGTTTAACACTTACTAAACACTAAGGGGTAAATTAGCCATTAAAAACATTTTTACACAGGGGGCTCTCAAAAATGATTCGTAATGTCCATATTTTGTTTTATTTGCAGCCACTCCAAGCTTTTTCTACGGCTCCTAAATCAGCTTTCAAAGGAAAAGACTGGGGGTTTAATGTGTTGCATATTCCTAGAGGTTGTAATAATGCAGCGGATGAACTAGCCAAGTTTAATAGAAGGTTTAATGTGTCGAGAGATTGGAATGATATTCCTCCAGACATCGTTTCCAACCAGCTATCTTTAGACTCTGTATTTGCTTCAAATTAATGAAAATTTCCATCCTTAGCATCAAAAGAGAAAAAAACAACAAGGGGTTGCATTTATGATAAGGCAATTTGGTTGGCCCAAACAAGCAGCATAATTAACAACTAAGTAATAATCCAAACTCCTCGATATGCTACACTAAATTCAAGCCTTTCAGCTGAGTTATCTGAAATATGTCCATTATTAGGGGTGAGCATGGGCCGGATTCGGTCCGTTTTAGCCTCATTCGTGTCGCATCCAATAGATGGTGGATTTTGAATTTCACATCCGCATCTGATCCATCATCCAACGATTTGCACCCAGTGGGTGCACGGATGCATGGATTTGATGTGGATGACCCAACAGATTCTTTCATCAAATAATGGGGAAAAACGAAAATGGCTTCGATTTTCATAAACCTACACAACATATGCATATAACATGTCATGGATAACACCTCCAAGAAAACAAATTCTTATAACAAACACCAACTTTGCGGTATACAACTTATAGGAAGGATCATGTGACATGGTTAAAATGACACTATCTTGACATTGTGTCGCAAATTTTTTTATAACTCCCAAACAACAATGAATTTGAAGCTAACTTTTTTGGAGCACGTTCTTCTTATAGATCTCTATGCTCATACCAAAAATGAGCGCATTTCGAGATGTATAACACCACCTCCTACACCTTTGAAAACTAACCGTTGGTTAGTTTTTTGATTCAACGGTTAAAATGACAATTGGTAGATGGTGGTTCAATACATATCGGAATTCGCTCATTTTTGGTATGAATATAAAGCTCTATAAGAAGAACGTGCTCCAAAAAAATTAGCTTCAAATTCATTGTTGTTTGGGAGTTATCAAAAAATTTGCGACACAATGTCAAGATAGTGTCATTTTAAACATGTCACAGGATCCTTCCCTCTACAACTTATATCACTGAACACATTGTCATTATTACAAAGTGTGATTATTACTTTATGAGATTTGTATCCCTCGTTTAGTTCTAATTTTCCGTCCTACAAATTCGGTCAAATTAAATATACATAGAATTTTAAGTACTAAACTAACCCCATGTATTCGAGCAACTCAATGGTACAAAAAACTATCCATAACTTTCCGATGGTCAACAAGATATGGACCATAAAGGACCACTATGGCAAATAAAATCTATCCACAAATCAGTTTGTCCAGATAGAGAATCTCAAATTTGAGGGAGTTACTTTGGATAGTCCATCTTATCTTTAGATGACCAGATAGGATGTGAAATCTTTTTATTATTATCTTTTTTTGTCCATCCGGTCATAGGATGACCGGATAAGATTTTGTAATAAAGAAAAAAAAAATAGATTCGGTCACTCATTGACAGGTTGAAGATTTTGTTTAACTTTTTTAAACACATTTTAGAAAATATAGGAGTCCAAATAGATATTTGGGGTGTTTTTTTTTGTGTGTGTGGATTTACCACGGTGGAAATAGTCTCCACAAGTATAAGATGATCATAAATATAGGGATACTCCTTTTGATGTGGATGTTTTAGCATCCCTACCATAGGAGTTGCCCTTTTTAAAATTATAAATGTTTCCTTAACCTAGCGGGTGTGGGTGTCCAACAAATTTTTAAGACTCTATCTTCATCCAACCTTTTTTTTTTCCCTGTTAATAAAGGGAGATTTCATTAAACTAGAAAGGAGAAACGTTTACATTGCTTACATTCTTCTTAGTATGCTCTACTGAGCTTATCCTACTAACCCAAGTTTGTTTTCTATACTGTTGCATCTCATCAGAGCATAACTGACGATTAATAAAATTGAGGGACAATTTTGCTAGTTTATCCGCTTTACTATTACATTTCCTATTAATGTACTAAAAGGACATGGTATTAAAGTTACTACTTAAACTACTAATTTTAGATAACACAGTTTCACTTCTCCAGCCGACAATGTAGTTATTACGGCCATCCGCGGAGAGAAAAAAAACAGATTCTTGTTATCACTAAGGGAAGTAACATTGTCCAGCTTTTTCCTTATTGCCCATCTGACTGCTTCTCTTCTAGCCCTTCCTCCTGCTTCACTGACACTAGAACACCATTCTGATCCACATGCAAAATCACAAATCTCACCATTTTAGAACACCATCCAAAATCCCATTGGATGCTAAGAATTGCATCCGCATCCAATTCAATAGTGAGCGGATTGGACACCTAATCGCAAAAAGTCAGATGAACCAGATTGGGTCGGCGGATTTCGGGCCACTATTACACTGTCCAGTGTCCAAACATGGTTTAAATTACTTTTGTCAAGGCTTTTCGAATATTATGGATGATGACTGTCACAGTTACCTTGCAATTCTTATTGTGCAAGCTTGAAGTAATACAAACTGTAAGGTAGTCCGGTTTTTACTCTATATGCAATTATGTGAGTGTTAGGGAGAGAAAAATAATGAAAGTTCTAACGTAGATACAAACTTCCTTCTAAGGTTGTTTTGGGGAGTAAAGAAGCCGTACCTTGTGAAGCTAAAAGATGAGACTTGTCGAGGCATCTCGATAGTAAGTCAAATTTTGTTTGATTGGGAATTTGGGTGATAATTCTACATACCTATGCGAAATTTTGTAGAGTGGCGGATGGCGGTGCCTTGGTCTGCCTTGGTCTTTCAATTTGCAAAGTCTTTTTTACATTGTGATACAACATAAACATTCAGAATAAAAGAGTTAGCCCACAAAACTTTCGTCCGGAGTAGGTCAGCCGTGACGTAATGTTTGTAAACCCAGTCGCCCTACCTGATAGCTCTAAGTCATCACAATATTTGACGACACGCATCTATTAGATGGTCAACATCTTATCTTTGTACGACGTTAAAATAGATAAATTTCGTGAACAATTTTGCATGTTTTTGCTTCAAATGAAGAACTAGGCAGCAGGCAACTCTCTCCGCTGATTAAACTTTAATTTTATTGTTATTTGCCCATCCTTTTCCCTATCATTATCAAGTCTGTCTTCAAATGATCGAATTCCAAAAGTAAGAAAGACATTCGTGACTAAACTGAGCAAAATTTATGAATTAAAATAGCTACGGAATGAAATATCTTGGCTATGTAAATTTAGATCTTAGACTTTAGACAAAGTCGCATTTGAACTTTAGCTTCCGTGGCGTAGAGTTGGACTTTCCGGGACTGAATACAATACTGAAACCAAGTTTTACACATCCTACTGTGGGAGAAATACATCCAAATTGGCAAAGGACTACATTGGTACGTGGTTGAGTACAGTGTTCGGAGAGAGTAACCACTAACCACTGTGATGTGAGTTTTCATTTCATTCTGGAATAAGGTCGTCTCTTAATGCATGTCGAAGTTAATGGGTGCCATTCACAAGCACCTTATATAAGTGTTTGATTTTTTTTATTATTACTAGCAAAGACGCACGCGCTACGCGAGTGCCGACATTTCAAAATCAAAGCAAAAGAACATTGGTTCGGAAAACCGTTGCTCCGGAAATTGGAGACACAAAAAAATAGTTATATTCCAAAGATATGAGGAATGTGCATGTTGCGCTTAGTATTTCATTTGAACAGTAGAACTAAATGTTACACATAATAGGCGTTACATAAGTGGTAGTCCTTAGTCATTTTCTGCATTTCTACTGGCCTTGAAGTACCCCTACAGGGTTGAGAACTAAAAAGGTTAATTTATATTAGTGTAGCATCTACGAAGCATACGCATTGACAGCCTCAAATGCATTCTTATAGCCGAAGCAAATAATAAACTTTAAGAAAGCATTAGAAACTGTTAATGAGGGCCAGAAAAGGAATATGATGATGATGATTATTATGCAGTACTACAGAAGACATTGCATTATACAGTCTTGAAAGTGAATCGACATGCTTATCTATTTGGTAAGCTATGTGCATAACAATATTACCATAACACTGCTTCTGGTAGATAAGGGGCATCGAACACGTTGCTCTCCTTCGCCATTCCTAAACATCAACGTAATAGTTGCTGCGTGAGCTAGTAAATGCCCTCCGACAGGTTTCTTTGGCTCTGAGATGAATAAACCTCCTGTTGGATCAGCTATAACTGGAATAAAAGTCTAAGGCTGTTTAGTTGCTTATAACTTTTATAACTGCAATAAAAGTCTAGCGATTCTTATATATTCAAGCAATAGTGGGGTAGCACTTTTCGAAGTTGCTTAAATTTCCTACAATTAACTCAAACTTCATTGACAACCACACAACTAACTTGAACCATTTGCTAAACTCTGAGATCGAAAAGAATGTAAATGCTCTATCATCTTCAATTACAGAGGTGCGAATATCAGTAATATAAAGAACATGTTGTTTCATGCCTGTCTTTGTTTTCATGTCTACTTATCAGTATCACCAAATAACCTGGAATTGCCAATACAATAATTAAATTGAATTAATAACAAACGCTCTACATTATCAAGACTCATTCAGCAAGCTTTGTGTAGCAATCTAGCTAAAGGAAAACAAATTGAATTAAGAGAACAACAACTACACTATTCTGCAATGTTTTCAATTTGTTGCAGAATGGCGAAATAGTGCTTGGAGCAGTAAAACATATTCAATTTTATGCAGAATGGTGAAAAGTACTTTACGGGCAGTGAGAGACACCATGCAAGCATCGAGCAATTTTTAACTCAAACTGGTAACTAAATCCTACATAAGCAAACATGACGTGACTATCTGGGTAGGTCATTTGCTTGGGAATCTAAAACATTACAAAATCAGCCTGATAATTTATATTAAAGATACATGCCATCGGAGTTGTAAAGTGTAAAAGTATTAAGTTATTAACCTCTTAAAAGTCGTTTATCATTTCTAACTCCTCATCTCGTCACCCTCATAAGGCTGTTGTTGTATCTACTTTGGCGTTTTCGCATCACCTTATCTAGCTAGAAAGCTTCAAAGCAAGAAAGTATGTTTTATTAACATGTTGGAGATCAGAAGTATGCATACTTTGAAAGTCTATGTAAGATTGTCCAAGTAGAAATATAACATCAATGTTTACCTATCTAAACAATCTGTTGTCTACTTGGGGAATATAACATCAACATGACTGATATGGTCAATCTTCTCCCACAGTAATAGCATCAACCTCTGAACCTGAAAAGCCAATCCGCAAACAGTTAATAGTCAAAATAACGTGAATTTCTGCTCTAGTAATTGAAGCTCTTGAATCAATTGAATGAAACCCAAAAATTTAAGTCTAGATCGAAGCTCAATTGAGTCTAACAAATCAGACACCAACTAAAACCTAACAGCAACCTTCAAAGAATAATACCCTAGAAAAATCGATGTGAACATAAATATTAGCCATATAAACACAAATCAAGAAATACCCTAATATTTACATACCTAATTTCAAATCATCAACTTAATTGCTTGAAACCGAGCTCAATTTCCAGTTCTACTGTCCTAGGGTTGTTAATGAAGATGTTTTCGGTTTGAGAAAGAGGGGTGAGGGAGAATATGAATTTTAGGGTTTGAATTCAACAGTTAGAGATGCATGATTCAGGTTCTGACTCTGTGATGCTCTGAAGAGGATTTTCAAGGGTCGAAGAAGATGAAGAAATTGACAGAGAGAAAATCGAGAGGAAAGAAGGAAAAATAAAACTCGGAAAATTGGGAGGAAAGAACGAAGAATAAAAGTTTCCAGTAACTCTTTTGTCTAGTTTACCCCTCCACTTTTAAAGAATGTACGCCCAAAATTAAAGTAGTTGTTGGCAAAATAAGTTGAAATTACGGAGGGGTATTTCGATCCAATGAAAAATACCAACTTTTATAATGGCATTTATGCCCCTATATTCTTTAAAAAGGCCTCATAGAAAAGAGTCTTCTCTTTATTATAGTGAGATGAGATTGTTCTTTTTTTATTACTATGTTAGTGGTTTTCCTAACTATTCTTGACCGGGATGGTGAAGATTTGTGCTCGAAAGAGATAAAGTCGAAGGAGAAGCATGATAAATTGGATTTTTGTTAAGAGTAAAAAAATTATCGGAAGAGTGCGAAAATCTTAGTCAACTCACCGAGTGTATCTATTCAGTATTAATTTATCGACTCGTACTAAAATGTATGTACTAAATACACCCATTGACCACATAAAACACGCACCCTTTCCAAAACGATTCATCACCATCGTCTCCCCTCTGCGCTCCACCACCATGTCTCGACTCCCGCTCCACCACTGCTAATCTGCTTAGGCTATCTGCTAGTGCTAAGAAACATGGGTGCTCTATCTATAGTCCTTATAATCACTTTGTTTCTTACGTTCATGCTGATATGTACAAAAGGCGTCCATTGTTCAAATTAATCTTGAGCAGACATTGAAAATTGTCTGAAGATCATGATTCCTTTTGTAACTAACTTGTACTTGATCTAAACCTTTGACAAACAAAATTCTAAACTTAGATTTGACTTGTTTCCAAACTTTACTTACGGATTGAAACGGATGTCTTTTGAATTTTAAAAATATTTGTGAAAAGGAGGGGATACCAAGGTACACCACAAACTTTTGTTCACGAATCTGATAGACAATCAACCCTTGTACAATCACGGGGATTATGTCACAAGGTCAAACTAGATAGATCTCTTTTCAAAAATCTGAATTCCCACAAATTATAAAATTCGGTCATTCACAAGCGTCAAATGGAATCTCAACAATACAAGTCTTATCAGGGTATGTACTAATAGATTCTGAACTCACAAGGAATTCTGTCTAGGTTGAAATCAACACCAGTTGCAATACTTCAATTAAAAGATAAACAATATAATGCGGAAATAAAGTAATGCAAGACACCAAACCTCGGGACCTAGTTCATTTTTTAGCACCACATTGTATTCAATCCGCTTTCGGACTGGGATGTAGTTGAGACCGAACCTGCCCTCCAAGCGATTCAGCTGCAGTCGCACTCCTTACGTCTCTTGGACCTCGCAAGATCCTACGCACTTGATTCCCCTAGTTGTCGCCTTGACACACTAGAAGTTGCTTCAGCCGCAGTGAAGACTTTAACACCAAACCCGTCCTCTAACGGGGATGGCAAAACTAAGATTCCTTTTTTGGATATCAACTTTGGTGAACCGGATCTTACAACTTAGAGAATGAAACCCTATCTCTATTCTTTCGGATTAAGAGAACTTATTCTGAAACTATTACCAACAAGGTCAATCTAGAAACTAGAGTGATTCCCTTGTAGAATCTCATTAGGACTTACAAGCACACATCGCCTAAGCGAGATCTTTCTATCCTGATTGGTTCTCTTTACGTCTCTCAACCTATTCAAGAACAAGGAAGACGAACATTCAACAAGAACAAATCAATTAAGATAGGTTTACATCGTGTGCTTCACGAATCCCTAAAATGAACTCTTTCTAGTCGAACCAATAAAACGGTTGGGATGAGCGACTATGCAACTTAATGCTACACGAATGTGTAAGGGATTGAGTTGTAGCATCGCATTGTCACCTCTATTTATAGTAAATTAATGCGGCTTAGTTGCTTAAGATAGAGCTAACTTGATATTCAAGTTTCTCATTGTAAAAGGAAGGAACTCTCTAAGGTTGGCAAGTAGTGACTTGTTTCCTTCGATAGTTCTTTCCAAACAATGAGCTTTTTCCAATAAATCCAAGGCATTGCTAATAATAACTTTCAAGTAATTACCAAAGATAAGATACTCACAAGTATAACCTTGAACTAACCAAACATATGAGTTGAAAAGGAGGGGATACCGAGATATACCACCAACTTTTGAATTCGTGAACCTAGTTGATTAGGTTACCTGAATAATCTTACAAATCAATATTCAAGTAACAACCTGAGTACAGTTCTTTGTTCAAGAACCGAATCCCAATAAGAACAAGTCTTGTAGATCTCGATAGAGATGGATTCACTCAAGGGTTAGAATCAACAAAATTTCAATACTTTAATTATATAGATCAGATACAATATAATGCGGAAGGGAAAAGTAAAGCAAGACACCAGAAGTTTTGTTAACGAGGAAACCGCAACCAGCAAAAAAAACCCGGGACCTCGTCCAGTTTGAACACACACAGTATTAAGCGAATACAGACGTTAGCCTATTCTCAGACTTCGGACTGGAATGTATCGAGACTGAATTAACCCACCAAGCAACTCAACTACCATTGTGCTTCTACGTCTCTTGCCTCCCCCAGAAGCCTACGCACATGATTCTCCTAGCTGACGTCCTTTACAGGCCTAGGAGTTTCTCCACTTCCCTTCGTGAAGACTAGCGCTACCCTGTCTCTAACAGGACGCCTGGTTGTACACGATTGTCTTTCAACAAGAATACGATAGGTGATTTCCTTTAGACTTATAGTCAAGGTTAATGGAAACCGATATACTGAATAGGGATTATTGATCTAGCCTAAACAGTTTTATCTCGTAATGCGTGATGAACTTAGTCTTAAACCTAGTTCGTGAATTGCGTTATGGAGCTTCTAGGACCTAAACACCGAGTGCAGCCTTACGAAGCTTCTATAAAATCTTTGCTCATTTTTTATTGAATTGATAAACAAAACAATCGACCTAAGATACAGGATCAGGAATATTAATTCCGACATGTGCTTCACGATCCTCAAGTGAAGTCTTTCAAATGGTCGTAGTCCAAGAAAAAGACTTCGAAATGACGACCAACCTTTATGCAAGGATACACAGATGTGTAGAGGATTGAAGTTGTATCTTGCAAAAGGCCGTCTATTTGTATTGATCATAAAGGGAGGCTTTGCTTTAAAGTTAAGCAACCTTGAATGGGGCTCACGCAAGTTTCTGAACTTAGAAAAGTCCATAGGCTTATTGAGGTCCAATCTTAATCTTCTTCTAACCCGTTGGTTGAAAACCTAAAGGCCGTGAGAAGACTCTTCTTGATCGAATCGAAGGACATCAATTGTCTCAATAAGTTGGCCATGTTATGGAGTCCATGTAAGAATACATGAACGTAAAGACCATTGTGGACAAGAGATCCATGGGCCTTATTGTGAACGAGTTCGAGTATCCATTCACAAAAGGCAAAACTTCAAAATAGAAGTTTTAAACTATGGCTTACATGCGTACAATTCAGGAGTTTCTGAACTCGTAAATGAACGCGTTCATGAGAAGCCGCTGAGTTCAGGAATTTCCCTTCCAGCATATGAACGCGTATGATGTTCAGGTGTAATTCAAGAACTAGCTCTATTCTCATATTCTACTTAGGCATTGGTCACTTAGTGATCTAAATGGTAAGAGTACTAGTCTTTAATCCTTCGAGATCACTATAAACAACATCATGGACTATTTAATTGATAAAATGGTAAATGCGAAATCGAAAGGAAAACCTTTCTAACTTTTTAATGAGGACGATGAATTTATAAAGTGTGTAAGCTTCGGTCTCATCTTCAATGGTATTCGTCTCGAATACCTAACCTATCCGAGTCCGAGCTGATATTGTAGACTTATCAAGGATTGAGTTTTCATCAACTAAACTTGACAACTGACTTGAGATAGCAACACCACTGGGTTCAACCGAGAAATGCTCTAACAATCTCCCCCTTTGTCAATTTTAGTGACAAAATACATATGGATTCAAATAGTGAAACTTTTGTCCCTAACCATTACGTGATTTGATCTTTTTGTAATCTTAAACGTCTTCAGATATGATCGTGTGTACCTGCAAATGAAGATTCAAGTGTAGATAACAACTCAAAGGTCACCACACATCTTGGTTCTAGAAGGACATAGTCCAACAAGAGTTGTTATGCAATTGAGTAGTATACAAAACTTGTAAACATATTGCGCCGATGCTTAAAGATACTGCATAATATGATATGTTCTTCTCCTTAATCAATACACTAACTTTCGATTTAGACATGACTAGCACATCAATTTTACTCCCCCTATGACAATGCCGAAAAGATTTTGTTAGGGCATTGTCCGGTCAAACCCACTAGCGTATGTCAAGCTAGTTGTCAGTTTTAGGTGTCAAAACACAATTCTTGATTTAGCCTACTAGAGTTTAGATTTCGGAATTGGGATATAGACTAAGTAGTAGAGACCTTGAAGACGAAGACTGTGAAGACAAAGAAGACATCAATTATTCTTCATCGACAAAAGGTTAGTAGGAGTTATGACTTTTATGGAAATTCTTCTATTCTACTTTCTCTATCTTTCGAAATAGTCGGCTACTTTAGTAGTGTTATAATAGCGATTGAGATCGTGTTCTTGTCTACATGACCATGTGTTATGTTGGTGTTTTTTCCCGCAAATACTAAGGTTACAAGAATGCATGAGATAGATCCGATACAATTTGTCCATTGCAATGGTTTGCTTGCAAATAACTTGTTGGATATGGGTGAATCTAAAGGAGTACTCTTGAGCAAGAGTCCAGTGGATTACAGCTGACGGCCTCTCACACGTCTAAGTACTGGTAAAGCCCAGAACTTCCAGCGGGTCC
>JAJJMA010129104.1:321-15067 GCA_023529015.1 Papaver nudicaule | reverse complement strand
AGGCGAGTTGGGAAAACGTTGTAGGGGTTGGATTCTTGTTTTGTGGAGCCTAAGTAGCAAGAGAGAGATTAGGTTTGTAATCTCCTCTGGTTCCTTAGGGTTTTATTCATGTAATCTCAGCATTAGCAATACACAGAAAGTCTCCTTTATCTTATCCTTGTTGCTTTACTTAGCTTTTAATTACTGTTCATAGCATCCTCGATGATGTTCTAGCTGTCTTCGGACTGCGAACCACCACTAAATACTGTATGTGCGAGTAGATCTGATGGATGTGGTACCACGAGTGCCTATGCAGATTTTCGACTCGTACAGTTTGGCGCTAGAAACAGGGATGATTAAAACAACTTAGGGTTTGCCTGTGAATTTTCAGATTTTCAAATTTTTTGTTTTATCTTCTTTATAATCTTCACCAATGATTTCTTTCAAAAGTTTGTTTTCATGAAAATAGCTCATGTTTCTTAAGCATCTAAATGACCTTAAAGGCTTTAGTGCGTTTAAGAACCTTTTGAGCATAGCATCAGATGGCAAAGTCATCCATTAAAGAATTTTTTGTAACCTCGGTATGATAAAACAGATCTCCGAGGGGCTTTAAAACTCCTGCGGTAAAACTCCAAGCGAAAAACCAATTCGTGCGGAATCTCAAAATTCATTTTAAGACTTTCAAAACCCATGTTATTCATCAAAATCCATTTCAAGGTTTCAAGTATTCATGTTATTTATCAAAATCCATTTTAGGGTCTTAAAATTTCATAATATACATCAACATCCTTAAGGGTTGTTAAACTTCATAATATATGCAAGAAACAATCTTAGGGTTTTAAAATCTCATAAAAAACATCAAATTCATTTTTAGGGTTTTCAAATTTCATAATAAACGCCAAATACATTTTTAGGATTTTCAAATTTTGTGACATACATTGAAATCAATTGTAGGGTCTTCAAATTTCTAGCCATATTTGGAAATAAAACTTCAAAAAAGAACCAAAACGAAAAGACATGATTTAGGCTACAAGACGAAATAAACCGTTAGAGATATATCTAAAAAGGGCAAATAGGACATTCAGTTTCGTCTGAAAAGTTAGTTGCAGAATAGATGTACATGGCCGACAAAGTACACTGCGCTAGCCGTCTTGGACCTCACGGGTTTTTTGTTTCTTGACAGGTCATCGATAAAATGGCTTCCCATTCGGAACACGCCCCGAAGCAGCGAGTAGGTTCCTCGAAGCACGGTACCGGATCTTCCAGACAGCACAACACCAGATTTTCAACCAGTAAAGGGTTATCTCCTGAGGTAGCGGCTAGCACAGTCCAACACCGAGAGCGTGTAAATGAAGACGAAATGGTGATAGAGGATTTAGGTCCCGAAGGAAACGGATTCCCAGAAACAGAAGAGCCACGTCAACAGCAAATACAAGAAGAAAGCGGTGAAAATGAAGAAGAGGAGAACGAAGAATCTGATCCTGAAAATGAAATACCTGAACAAAATCCTACCGAAGTAAATACAATCAGAGCTGAGCAATTTAGAAAATTAATCCTGAAAAATAGAAAAATAAGAAAACTAAAGAAACAGTTGGCCGAAGCTAACAAGAAGGTAGCGGAAAAATTGGCGTTCAACTACAAGGGAAGCAGCGAAGGACACTATCGGCTAAACAGTGCATCTCAACCGAAGATGCATTCGGCATCCAAAGCATATGTCAAGACCAGAGGAGTCAATAAAGGCCACGGAATAGCAACATCAAATACAAGAACTGAGCCGGGAACATATCCAAAGGAAAGCGTCCAGGTGTACCAAGAGAATAACCAAACGAAGAAAGGCGCTCAGGCCAGAGCTATACAGAAGGAAATGCTGCATCAAATCAAGGCACTCCGAGCGGAGCTCTTCGGCAACGAAATCCAGTCACGCGACAGAATTAAGCTCACGCAAACCATGAATAATGTCAATCGCTCATCTCCAAGTCCAGAAATTCTTTCACTGGAAACTCCTGCATAGCGCGCTACGCCTACTTTCACGCCAATCTTCGATGGATCAGGAGACCCAACTGTGCATATTAAAATGTGTCTATCACTTGAGGACCGAGGTCGAAAAATACATACTCCATTCGCGGACTCGTCAAAGCGAGGAAGACAAGACAATAATGGTCGCTACGGGAACGAAGGGACATTCGGAGATGGAAAAAGCCATGATAACAGAGAGTACAATGACAACAGAGGAAACAACCTTAGGAACGAGCATGAAAGAAATAGTAGCCACCAAGGACAAGGAAATAGAACAGCTGGGATGATTAAATCAGGATTACCTGCATTCTATGGCAGAAAACTCCCGAAACTCTGCGTATCCGTCGAGGACGCCCTTCGGACCGTGGAACAATCAGAATACGCCAGCGCAATCAAATATCCTCGCAGCAGGGGAAACCAACCAAAGCATACAAAAAATTCAAGGGATTATTGTCAATTTCACAAATTTCATGGACATTCTACCGAGAACTGTGTCACGGCACAGAACCAACTTCACTTTTTCATTACCAGAGAACAGTTCACACACCTACGGGAGCTACCGAATCCACCTCCAAACCAAAGAATAAGGCACTAAAGATAACATGGCACAAAGTGTGGAAACAAAGCAAACGTCAACGCAAGCTCGCTTGAGGAGCAAAAGCACGCTAAAACAAAATGGCGAAAGTTCAAAAGGGAATATCAAGACTCGGTGAACGCGGATCCAAAAGTGTAGCTAATCAATCTCCTCGCCTTCGCTAAGCATTTTCTAACTAAATCTCTTTGAAAGTTTTGATTTATTTATATTGAAGCATCTCTAGCTTAGGCCAATGTTAAATAGAATTTTCGCCACAAGAATGTATTGATACAAGCCATTTAGTTTTCAAAATATCAACAATCTTCGAGGGCAAATGAATTTCAGGGTTTTTAAAATTTTCATGCTTTGATAAAGCCATCAGGAAAAGCATTCTTGAAATCGACACCAAAAGTAGCTCAGGAAGGCCCCGAAGAAAAACAAATAAAGGGAGACATGAAAAGCATCCACCATAAAAACAATCGTGACAGGCAAGCTTGCAAACAAGCATAAAACGCTGTTACGATCACAATACTCTTAATTACAGGAGTTACTCAGTAACAGCCTTGATAAGTACATACCTAGCATAACACAAAGCTCTTACACAACAGTCCTAGAGAAACATATTCACAAGTCAAAACACTTACAGTCAGAAGAGCCACATCGAGACAGCTAACATCACTCAAGTCTATTCGAAGTAGTTTTGGTGTATTCCGAACCAGAAAAACGAAAGATATAGGATTCGAAGAGCAGTCCATGTCACATGATAGATTACCATTCCGAATATGAAAATATAAAAATATTATTATACTAGGAAGAAAATAACATCTAAGATTCGTAACATAGCAAACCTACACACCTCGCCGCCATTTGATACTAGTAGGATACCGAAGCAACAAAAGTAACGCAAGAAAATCACAATAAGCAACATATTAACATAATTAATTAAATCAGCTAACAAAATATTCATTCGGAAAACACACTGGAAAAAGTAAATAAGATAGCAACAATAAAACAAGTAACACAAAGATGCTAGTATAGCAAAGTTAAAAATCAGCCCCTCCTATTCCTACGCCTATTCCGAAGTCGTCCAGCAACAGTACCTCGATCTTCGTCAAGACCCTCGAGTAAATCCACATCGATGATTGGAACACCAGCAGGAATAGCGGCAGCATTTTCCTCCCAGAAAACAACCTCTGGGAAAAATTCCTCTTCAGCAGCGACTGGCTCATCGACCAAAGGAGTGGCGGCAGGAACAGGCGAACCTACGTCATTATCTTCTTCTTTTACTTCAACCTTCACATCTACTTCTTCATCAGGAAAAGCAAGGCCATCCTTAAGCATCGGCAAAATTTCCTCGCTATGACGACGGAAGAAGGATCTAGTTTCATGCATACGATAGTCATAGGATGAACCACCGTCTTCCCTCATCCTTCGCTCCCTGATTTTCTCATCACTTTCAATAAGACTATTAAACAGACGAATCACCTTGTCAGGATTACTCTCCCTCCTAGAAGAGCTGGCATCAGCAAACTCGGCTTCCATCTCCATTATCTGGCGAATCTGTTCTCTATGGCTTCTCGAGTTCATCCCGCCATTTCTTTCTTCCATAGGAGCTTTCCCCCTGTCAGCCATAGCTTCTTCACAAAGTAGAATACAAAAAGAGGAGGAGAAAAGAATACCAAACAACAAATATTTTCAGATAGTCACAAGTAACAAACAAAAAGAATACATCGCCTTTTATAGTAGGGTTCCGGAAACCGCTCATTCGAGAAGTCCAATCAGAAGGCATACGTTATAATTTTGATTCCCTTAAAAAGCGCACGCCATAACTATACACTATCCAATAAAGTAACCGCATCCTTCACGAATTCCCACGCTGACATTTAAAATTCCAAAACCGTATAGAAACCAATCGGTAACATCATAACAAACCACTAACACCACGTGCCAACATTAGCATCAGGGGGTTAACGAAAAGCAAAATAAGTTGTAACGCAAACAAACACTGTCTAGAGTATCATATACAAATAAGCGCAACAACGAAGTACGATCGAGGACGAAGCCTACCACAGCAAACACCAATAATGAAGCCAAAGCTTAGCACTCAAGAAATCGACATTAGTAAACATACTGACTTCGGTCACCATACTGAGCAAAAACACCAAATAAGATATGTATAAAAAATCATCAGGTAAACACGAGTCACAGAAACCGTATACAACCAATAATTCAGGAGAAGAAGTAATAACAGCATTTCGAAATACAGCTTCGGCTGAAATCAACACGTCGGTTCGGTGGCCGAGGCAAAAACGCCATCAAAAGAAAAAAGGCTGTAACGCCGAGGCAAAAACGCCATCAAAAGAAAAAAGGCTGTAACGCCGAGGCAAAAACGCCAACAAACAAAAACAAACCTCGTTTGATAGGCACTGAGCTGATGCCCATAAAATTCGTAAGGGCCCTACGAATTCTATGGCACGGTACTCTACCCACAAGACACCCCGTTAGCGGTGAACACTTTGAATCACGGCTACATAAGCCAATGATACACTCGTGCTCACTACCAATCGGCCACGAGGAGTAAACGTTCTCGGGTGCCGAGGGGACGATAAATGGGATTAACATCTACCTATAGAGGAAGATGGAACCCCGAGGCAGCTGCTTCGTCTTCAAAACAAAAGTGACGAAGTACGCAGCCGAGAGACCCTTTATAAAAACTAAAGCCTCAAAAAGGGAGAGGTATAAAAGATTTGGAGAGGTCGAACTTTAGGCCGCGATAGGAAAAAGGTACCATGTCTAAGCTCCAGCTTTGACCGGCACTCCCCCACTGTGTTACTTTATTATTGAAAAACGGAGTATCCATTCTAAGCTACTACATTTGCTAAGGTAAAAGGTATCATGGGCACTATCATGCCCTCCGAAGAATATAATTAAAAAACATTATCGGTGCCTGCCTAACGCATTAAGGCAACATGGATACTCACGCAAATCAATAGCCAGTGTTTTGCTTGAAACCAGTGCGAGTAACTCAAAGCCTTTGGGAAGGGTGATCCGTATGCCCCCACTAGCTTGGTAACTTTCTCCTACATCGAAGTAAGCCCCGAAGTTGCACCTCGAGAAGCCATACGAACCATATACGGGCTACTTTCAAAACCAGGAAATGAAAAGAAAGCCGCAAAGCAACAAATGGCGAAAAGAGGAAGAACAACAATAAGAGATATAAGAGCATAAAGATCATAGTTAAGCCGCAAAAAATAGCAACAAAACATCTGAAAGTTAGAAGATACACTTCCTATCTTACAGAAATTCTCACAACGGGATAATTAAAATTACAAAGAAAAAAGCACTCTAGGGATTCCCCTGCGACGAGGCCGCAGGATCGCCGTCATTTTCCTTGTACAGATGTGAAATCTGGGAAGCCATAATGTTGTTAAGTTCATCAACGGGATCTCCATCCTCAGCAACAACCTCGGAGCTCTTACTAGAATCACCAATACATTCCATCCCCTTCGGCTCACCGCCAGAAAACTTGCCATCCACCTTCGCACTCTTGTCACCACCACTATCGCCTTCTGGCTCCTCGCCAACGCTTTCGTCAGTTGCACCCAGCTCCCGAGAATCAACATCACCATCAGCCTTCTGCTCCACATCAGTAGCTTCAGGATCTCCAGCACTGTCATTCACTGCTTGAGCATTTTCCGCTTGCCTCATCTTTCGCAACTCAGACATTATAAGCTTAGCCTCGGTGGTAGAAATAAGTTATTTATCAGACTCAAACACAGCATCTGGATCTTTCACACCGTCATGATAATATGGTGGTTGAATACCCATACTCCTGCACAAAAATCGGGCATGTTCACGGCTAAACAAAGAGGCACGATCCCCTTCCCCCTCGACATAACTCTCCAAGGAAGAAATCTTAGCATCCTTTTCATCACACAAACTAAGAGCCGAACACGGCTCCTCGTTGAGCTTCGAAGCTCGTTCTCTGTGAGTATCAGCCTCTTGCTTAAAGGTGTCTCGCTCGGACACGGCAAGCTCGAGACTATTCTTTAAACCCTTCACATCTTTTGAAAGATTTTTCTTCTCTTGTTTCAAAAGCCGAATGTCCTCGTCAAGTCCAGCAGCCTCCAGGCCTCGGGCCTCAGCAAGATCAAACAAAAACTTTCCAAGATATTTTTGCTGCACGCAAGGAAAGGGAAAAGCATCAATAGGTAGCATGCTAAAACGTAACGAAAACAACAACAGAAACACACTCACAGCCTCAGTAAACGATTGATGATAAGCAGCAACAGAAGTAACAGAGTTCTTATCCAAAGTGCCAGAAAACACTTGGGCAAGAAACCCAGATACAGAAGGGTCTAAAGGATGCTTCCGAGGATCCATCGAATGCGCCCTCAAAAGACTAGAGAGATCACCATCAGGAGGGTCCTGACTGACGTTCGGACCTACGGCAGCCCGACCCTTGGAACCTAAGCTTGGCCGCTGAACGAGGGAGTTAGTAATCGACGGAACACTCGCACCCGATGCGACAACACCAATCGGAGTACCAAGGTTGGACCCATACTGATTCAAAATCACTTCCGGTTGGTCAAGATGAGATGCCTCGCCATCGAAGGAGGAACGTCCCTCCGAAGGCACAACAACTTGGGAATCCAACGTTCCTGGTACTCTTCGGCAAAGACTCCCTCCCTTTGGAGCCCCATCATCTTCGGTCTTCTCATCATCTGATTCAATGACAAATCTCCGCTGTTGCCTTCGGGTAACAACTGTAGTTGTAGGACGACCAGCATCCGAACCCTTCCTTTTCGCGACCAAGGTCTTTGCCTTCTTTCGACTCAGCTAGTGCGGAGATAAATTTACAGTATCACTACCATCGATTAACACATCATTCTGCCGATAAGCAGTCAATTTATCAGGTTCTAAACAGAGGTAAATATCCATACCTAACGCATAACTGAGGCAGGAAGTGTTTTTATCACCTGATTAATTTCCCCCTTCTCGGCAGGCGCCGACTTTAAAGATCTCTTCCTCTTCTTCTTCGGAGCGTCACCTTCGTCCGAAGCTTCTTGACTTTTCACTTTCGCTTTATCCGCTTTCTGAAAACGCAATTTGGGTAAGGATAAATCTCCAAAAAGAGGGATAAACAAAGGAATTTCAAAAATGCACCTACCATCTTCTTAGCCTGAGCAATCTTCACCTGAGATTTGGTACGCTCATCCTCGGAGAAGAAAATTCTATAGAAATCAACAGTGCGGAGATTATGTTCCGAATTAAACTTCGTACGTTCAACTTTCTTGCCCTCATCCTCGTAGCCATACAAAACAGGACCTTCGATGAGCATAGGCTTCGTAAACCACACCTCGTCACTAGAGTGGCGAAGAAGCGTATTCTTTTTGGATCCCGAAAGATCAACATCACCAAGAGGATTAGAAGAATCCACTATTTTACCCAAACCCACACTCCAGGGAGCTTTCTCTTTGGATAAAGTTTTCTCCACCTTATAATATTGGAAAAAATTTTCGACGGCCCAGAATTCGGGAGAGCGGCGAAGCCTTTTGGGAAGCTTTTTATAATAATATGATTTACCCTCCGAGCGAGCAACCCACTCACTAATGACTCGGATGGCGTTTCCGTTCAACTGCATTACTCCACAGGGAGGGTTGATACTGGAATAAATAGCATAAAAAAGGGGGTTGGATGGATTGTATAATGGAATGGGAAGTCCGGCGCCGAGTTGTTCACCGGAAACGATCAATCTTCTGTTACTACACTTGTGATCAGCGAGCAGTTCGGGGGATATAATCTTCTTCCCTAAGGTTGTGCAGGAAAAAAGGGATGATTTAAATCCATAGATACGAGCCCTTTCTTCCCATCCCATCTTCTGGGGATCTATTAATTTGTAAGGTATTACCTCAGTGGCGGTAGCGCATGAAGTACTTGCAGAGGCATCGGCGGAAGCCTGCGACAGAAAAGAGAGTTTAAAGAAAGCAGAACAGAGATTAAACCAAAGCGACGGCGAAAAATCGAAGTACTCACCATAATCTCCGAAAGAAAGGGCAGAGAGAATTAAATCGCTTCTGGAAAAATGCAGGACAGAGAGAGAAGAGAAGGAAGAAGAAGAGACAAGACAAGTTTAAATAGAGAATTAAAAACTACACGGCAGGTGGAAGGTCAAAGAAAAATAAAGGTCTCGAAAGGCACGCGAAGGTACATGTGTCAGTCAGAAATTAAGACGAAGACACGTGTCGAAGAAGGCGGAACGCCAAGAGTTTCCTTCTCCAAACCCCTTCGATCTTTGGATAAGAAAAGAGGCAAACTGTAGGGGGTAAAAACCCCTCGGACCACGTGTCTCGCATCCAGGAAATAAAACCATACCGAAAGAATTAAGCAGCGACGATTCGGACTAATAAAGGAAGAGAAGTTGCACTTGAACGAAGTAAAGGCTCGGGGTGGAAAGGATTCGGACTACGATGAAGGACCGAAGCCTAGGATCCAGCTTCGGAGCGTAAACCGCCTTACTCAACAGAAACTGACACCACCACGATTGAGTCTTTTGTCTTTATTAGCTGTAAACCACCCAAGCTCGGCCTATATAAGGCGAGTTGGGAAAACGTTGTAGGGGTTGGATTCTTGTTTTGTGGAGCCTAAGTAGCAAGAGAGAGATTAGGTTTGTAATCTCCTCTGGTTCCTTAGGGTTTTATTCATGTAATCTCAGCATTAGCAATACACAGAAAGTCTCCTTTATTTTATCCTTGTTGCTTTACTTAGCTTTTAATTACTGTTCATAGCATCCTCGATGATGTTCTAGCTGTCTTCGGACTGCGAACCACCACTAAATATTGTATGTGCGAGTAGATCTGATGGATGTGGTACCACGAGTGCCTATGCAGATTTTCGACTCGTACAACCAAAGTAGTTGCGAGCTACAAAAAGTACCGGGAAACTCTCGAACAAGGATCTCATTATATGGAAGAAAGATCTTACTCTTGACATCAACCCCGAAACTTCATACTTTCCATGGCATAAAGGATGTTGCCGCATTAATGGATATACGTGAATTTTGCTTGGGCCTAAACATTTAGTTTTCTTGGCTCTAGTATATATTTCCATAGTTAAACATGTTCGAACCTTCTTTCCTTTGGAAGTGCGGATTATTTGCAAGTACTTATCTTTCTATTACGTATTATAGAATTGTACATTTTTATGATAATCAGTTGTTTAACGCGTATATTAGAATGTAAAGGACGTCATTCTAATAGAGAAAAAACAATTTCAAAAGGACCTGAGATAAACTGTTCATTTGTATGACATTCCTGCGTGATGTACTTAAAGGAATATCTTAAGGAGAGATCAAATGTCCATTCTATAGTGGAACCACCTACACTATCCTAAGAAATTGACAATTGTTTGTTGATTTTACTCATTTTTCTGACTACGATGACTGGATCATCAAAAGTAATATTTGGGCAAAGTATTGCTCAAATCTTGTCGCCAGCGGCACAAGGTTTAAAGTCAAAGAAGCTCTATAAGCACTTAGAGCTAACCACACCTTGTGAGTTTTATGGATATCAATTCAAATGGCTAACATTTGGAAATTCAATGTGAAAATGGAACTTTATGTTACTTCTAGTGTATGCGGAAGGAAGCGCATCTAAGAGAAACTATTGAGTCACTCTAGTGGATTGTACATCACCACTATTAGGATTATTGAATCTTATATTGTTTCCAACGACGAACTGCTGGCCAGTGACTTATACAAGCTTTGACACTACCGACTAGGCCATCTAGGTCGACATTTTATGATTTGTGTTTTAAAAAACTCAACCGACATCATTCTTTCGAGTGATAAAGAAATGGGACAAAATATTTTTACGACGAAAAGTAAGTATGTGTTTTATTTGCTTCTAAAGGAATTGAAGCGCGGTTATTGTCTTCTAAAGTAAGTGAAGTGCAATCTTCACCTTTTAAAGTAACTGAAGCATACCATTTATCCCATTTTCTTTGTTGGCCTTATCGAAGGCATATCACTCATAATTCAAAGCTTTCTCTTTAGCAAAGACAAGATCGAGACCATTTTATGCTAAAGATACCAAATAAAAAAAATCCATTTTCACGAAGGATATAAGATGATATTTGTGGACCTATACATCCAGAATGCGGACCATCCAAGTATTTTATGGTTCTGGTTGATGCTTCGACCCGTTGGTCACACTTGCATTGTTGTCCACAACAAATGCTGATTTTGCAAAGCTCCCAGCACAAGTGATACGTATAAGGGTTCACCACCATGATCATACAATCAAGTTTGTCATACTTGATAATGCTGGAGAATTTACTTCTAAAGGAATTGATGATTTATGTATGTCTAAAGGAGTTGACATAGAGCATCATGTACCCCATACATTACCGAATTGGTCTCGCAGAAGCTAACATCATAGCTAAGGCACTGGTTATGCGTTTCAATACCTGCCTATTACTGCTTGGGGTACGTCATATTGCATGCAGTTTTACTTATTCGCTTCAGACCCACTGATAGCCAACCATATTATGCGTACCAGTTGGTAACTGGATATAAGCCTGACATTTTACATTTACGCATTTTTGGTTGTGTCATACACGTGCCTATTACGCCTCCACAGCGTACTAAGATGGGTCCACATAGACGATTAAGTGTTTATGTTGGATACGAATCCTCAACAAAAATTCGCTACAAATAACCTTTGACAGGCGATCTCTTTACCACTAGAATTGTGGATGGTCACTTTAATGAGACAACCTTCCCGTCGTTAGGGGGAGGTAAGGAAAAGGATTTCCTAAGGGAACGACAGGAATTGTCGTGGTTTTTTTCCCATGTTGTCTCATCTTGATCCCCGCACTTCACAATGTGAAAGTGAAGTGAAAAACGATTTTTCGATTATCAGGATGTACACTGATATCGCTAAAGTGACAAGATCAAACATACCAACTGCAAGCGTGTCTGCAAGGTTAGAAATCCTTACATAAGGATATGTACCATAAATTAAGGTATTGCGACTACATTTTGTGGAAGAGTAGTTGAGGTCGTGGCTCCATAAATGAAGTCGGAGAGACCACCTGGTTCGATTGATGCTCACCTAAAAAGGAAGTGGGTGAGTAAGGCACAATCTAACTATCTATATCATCTGAACTCATCTCATAGAATTGTCTCTGAATATGTCCATGAATCAAACTGGAGGACGCTCCGAAGTTTTAAATGATTCTAGAGAACAATGAAATCCCAATGGATTATGAGAATGCACATGAGTCAATGGAAGGATCAAGCGTGCATATGGATGATATAATTCAGTTGCTCCAGAAGTAGAGCACTATGAGATCGAACCATGCTTTATATTGTTTAGATTCAAACAGAGAGCATATTTGGCCTACGCAATCCAGGAAGAACTTAGTTCTTTGACAAATATACAGGTATTTGGTCTGGTAGTGCTAACCCACCAAGTGTAGAGCCTGTGGGACATATATGGTTATTTGTCACAAAGCGTAGTGAGAATAATGAAGTCTTAAATTATAAAGACTCTTCTTGTGGCGTGAGGTTTCTCACAAACCCCTGGATCACTTATTCTCTTGTAGCGAACATCATGATGTTCTGCTAATTAGATTAGCTTGGCAGTTTCAGAAGGATTTGAAATGCAACTTATGGAAGTGGTTACATAATATCTTTATGGGGATCTTGATACAAAGATATTCATGAAAGTGCCAGATGGCCTTTCATTGCCCAAAATCAAGTAACTCTAAACCACGGAGTGCGTTTGCAATTAAGTTGAAACACTCACTTTACGGATTAAAGTAATCCGGACGGATGTGGTATACCCGTCTAAGTGATCATTTGATTGGGAAGGGATATAGAAATAATAAAGTGTGCCCTTGCGTGTCTTGAAAGGAAACAAGTTCCGGGTTTGCAATTATAGTTGTCTATGTCGACGATATGAACATAGTAGGTACTTTTGACGAAGTAAGAGAAACCGCAAACTATTTGAAATTCGAAATTGAGATGAAAGATCTTGGGAAAACTCGGATGTGTCTAGAACTTGAACTAGAACATCGAGCTTGTGGAATATTACTCCACCAGTCAGCATATGTCCATAAAATATTCAGGCAATTTTAATATGGACAAGTGCACCAGGCTAGCACTCCCATGATTGGTCGAACTTTAGATGTACGTAAAGATCCATCTCGTTCGTAGGAAGGAGACGTAGATGTGTTGGGAGACGAATTTCCCTACTTAAGTCAATAAGCGCATTATTGTACTTAACACAATGTACTCGACCAAATATCTTGTTCTCAGTGAACTTGTTAGCTAAATGTAGCTCAGCGCCAACGCAACGTCATTGGAATGGTATCAATAATATCTCTAGATACCTAAAAGAAACCATTGACATGGATTTGTTCTTATCCCTATGAAGACTCAAATAGAGTTTTCTAATGCAATTGCAAATTGTATTGTACTCCCATGATTACATGTTAAAAGTATAGGACTAAAGAAATTGTATGACTCCCATGATTGCAAAAATGCAGAGATTTAAAGAACTTGTCTTACTGCGTAGGACTAAGGAAGTGTCTGCTTGTATTGGACTAAAGAAGTTGTTTAAACTCCCATGAATGTATTGTACTAAACAAGTTGTGCAACATCAGGGGGAGCATCTGGTGGTAAGCTGTACTCTTTTTCCCTTCACTGAGGTTACTTTTTCCCACAGGGTTTTGTTACTCAGCAAGGTTTTTAATGAGACAACTGCAATACCTGCAATCGAAAAGTTGTTGATTATGAAGGGACAATAATCACTTCGTCAACGAAAGTAATCAGGGGGAGACATGGTGGACTTATAAGTCATCACCTATAGTCACTTTCGAAAATCTCATGACTAATGAAACTGTCTAGAGACTACCCAGAATGAAATCAGGGGGAGATGCCGACATCAGGGGGAGGATCTAAGGATTTGATGCCGACATATTTTGATCTGAAATGTATAACTGTGTTGTACTCTTTTTCCCTTCGATCGATATTAGTTTTTCCTACATGGTTTTGTTACTCGACAAGGTTTTTAGAGACACAACGACAACAACTACACCTGGCGTATATGCTGAATGCTGAAGAATTGAAGATTGGATTGATATTAGTGAACTGCATCGGAATCAAAGAAATGAACACGATAGTATGTCAAGCACAACAACTTCCGGCAAGAAGCAAGAATGATATTCAGCATGAGCAAAGGCGTACTTCTGGACTCATCGCGTTGTACTCTTTTCCCTTCGTCAAGGTTTTGTCCCACTGGGTTTTCCTTGTCAAGGTTTTAACGAGGCAACATGTGCGAGTCTAACACTGTTCTAAGTATTCTTAATATCGTACTCTTTTTCCTTAGTTCAGGCTTTGTCCCTTTGGGTTTTCCTGGAGAGGTTTTAATGAGACAATTGACTTAGACACAGTGGTCATCGAGGAGATATCTATATTTGAAGAACTAAATTTGAAGCTACAAGGGAAGACACCATCCAACAAGAGAAGCTTACCAAGACTCGAGACGTTGTACTTTTCTATTTTCAAGGTTTTGTCCCACCGGATTTTTCCTTGTCAAAGTTTTGATGAAGCAACGCGTTTGAAGTTCTACTATGTACCGCACAAAGGGGAGTGTTAAAGGGCTTAAGGTCGTATGTGTGCGGCCCATGTAGAGGCCTAGGTTTTCCCTTCTTGTTGTATATAAAGGAGTACTTACCCTAGTACACTACTGACTGTGATACCTACTTTACTAGAAGGAATGCTATGTACCTACTTATATGGAAGGTTTTACTGAAAAGTTTAGATCTCCTTTCACAAGAAGGCAAGCACACCAATTTATTCTGGGGCAAACATATTTTGAACTCAGGTCGTTATTATTATTATGATTGTGTGCCCCCCCCCCCCCCCACACCCAATCTTGATTCTCCTAAAAACTATTCTAGGGAACTTAGCATTTATGAACCTTACTCTATCCCTTGTGCGTGTATTTTTTGGGTACTTGTTGTCTTCGCTGCAGTTTGGTACAATAGGAAAAATTCTGCTACCTTTCGACACCATCTTCTGTTGAATTTGAGAAAAACTTTGTCATTGTATTCTGAACATTTTTCTTGTGACCCTTATCTCCACGTAGTATGCAGTGTAAGAACAGTTAT
>JAJJMA010129098.1:0-25357 GCA_023529015.1 Papaver nudicaule | reverse complement strand
AATCCCCGGCTTCTGCTTGTGAACTCTTTTTACTCATACGTTTTAGTAACTACGCAAGTTACTTATCCTTCCTGCTGCGTCCCAAAATCCTCCCATTGTTTGGATCCTCAATTGCCGTCTTTTTTATGCGGCATTTTTAGACTTGATTCAGAAATAAGAAATCATCAAGTGGTAAATCTAAATACAATCCACCATATGTGATGTGTGAAACTTTGTTAGAATTATTGTCTAAAGAGCCAAAGCAAACTCAAGTAAATTGTATCCACCATCGTTTTCACTTGCCAAACGCCACTGACATTCCATAATTTTTGTTCCATGTAACCATCTTATGTTGACTAAGGGAAAGCATAGTGTATACATACAAAAGTAACTCCATGCTATACAGCTGCCAGCAGCAGCACATCCTTCGCAAAGATAAAAATTGTAGATGATCGATCAGATTAGACCACAACAAAAAAATACTACCATAACTGCCGCACAAATATACTGGTGACAAATTCTACTTTCCATAACTGACACATAAACCATTAATATTTGCAGACCAAATTTGCAGCTTTTACAGTTCACCGGTTTGCTATAAATCCACTCAAGGCTCACAATTATCAGTCCGAACAATATAACCCACATCTTCTACGGTGGTGTTAAATGTATATTTTATGTCTTCACAATCTACCGAAGTCTATCTATAATCCAACTTTTGTGCACAACTTCTCGAAAGACAATGAGAGTAATTTTGACACATAAGTCTGCCTTTGATTTTAAAAGTTCAAGGAGAAGGTCATAGTGGAGCATGGTAACTGTAAATCCACCGGTTGACGCAAGATATGTTAAGATCCAGATAGTGTCGTGTCTTTTGCATTATCCTAGAAAATAAGATACATTTAAATTAAGTAAATCATTTGGCACTTTCATCGATAACATATGATACACTCATGAGTCATGATGTTAAGGGAAATATGGGTAGATGGAGAATTTACCTTAGACCCGCTCAAGAGTTCAGCAGATACAGTGTGCCGAACCACCTTATGTATGTTTAGAGCTACAAAACAGTGGCACCAATGATATCTTCCATTTCAAGGCGGAGCAGGAACCTGTATTTCAAATAAGACAGGACGACTGCGTTAATACAATAACTGGTAGATAGGTTGCCAACAACACGAATAATATATCACACAGTATACAGAGCCAACCATGCTATCAAAATTTCCACTTTTGATTTGCATTTGGTGCAACTCAGCTCACCAACATCGCCAAGAACTCTCTTATTACATATGCAACAGGCAACACAGTGTCAACCATTTTCCATGATTGTTTTGGTAGTGGTCGCGCGCTGTACACGAAGATTAGCACCCTACATACATATGTAGAACATTAAATGGAAAATCAAATACACTTGATAGCTTAACAACACTTATCATGACCATTCTAGCATCGAGGTTTAATGGGGCTGCAAGACAAAATATGTGCCTGAATTCAAAGATGACGCCACTTAATAAAGAGCAAGTCCAACAATACAAAGTTAAGATGAAACCCATTTGATAACAAAAATGTAAACAATGAGCACAAAAAGATCCCAACAATGTATATATCTCATTTCTTAAAGGCATGTAAGAAATGAGCAATGAAATAGAACAGCCTAAGGATCTTTGAATCCTTACCACTCAAGAGTTACTTATTTGATTTTTATTAATATACAAACAAATTAATCCATCGAGGATAGTGATAATGCAAAAGACCAATGTTTCTCTATGAAAACAACTATTTCTCATGCAACTGCTGAACTTATATAAGATTCATAGAGAAAAGTGTTCCCTAGGCTTACTAATGTAAAGTACATTGGATCTCAAACACAGATTATGGATATTCTAATATGTCAAAGAAAACAATACGTTTAATCCTACACAACTTTAGGCCGACATAAGAGGCCTTCTTGTGGTGATCAGATTCCTGCCCTGAACAAAAAACTGTACCTTAAGCAAGAAAGTCGCTGCAATTTTCTTCCATTTTAACTACATTTTCTTCCAATTCACTACAGTGCCACTCGGTATAAGGATTGATGTAAGATTTTCTCTGCCAGAAAGATTTCAGTGCTTGTAAAGACTAAAAAGGGAACTGTTTTGTTGATTTCTCATTTCTCAACAAAAACCAATAAACTAACAATGACAAACTATGATACACTCTCTGCCACGCCATTCCTGTCATCGTATGGTGTGGCAGCTTGCTTTCCCTCCTTTTAGGTCATGTGTATCATAGTCCTGAACAAACAAATCCATAAAATGTGGGAGAACCACCTAGAATCTAACAAAGCAGAAGCTTCAAGCAAAAGAGTAAAAACGGGTGATATGTAGACTAAATCATAAAAACCTTAAGAAATTCTCTATACCGTTTCAGATTTCATAAACGCAACAAAACTATGAAGGGAGTTGTGTGTGTGACATCTATCATTGACTACCAAGGTGACCGTACCTCTAGTATGGTCAAAAACTAAAAAGAGATTATCTATAGTTATGTCAAAAAGGGGAGGCATCTAACATTGGACTCTGGATCGAGTAAAAAGGGGAGGCACCTATCATTGGACCCTGGATCGAGTTTTTCCAGATGGATAACGACTATGAACCATCTTTCATTGTAGAGGACAATGTACAATGAACAACACAACAAAGATAAGTGCTCAAATAGTCATACAGTCTGTTTAAATCAATTAGGATGTTAATGCCAATAAAAATAGAAGAGAGACACTAACAAAAATAAATAGCATAAAACCAAACCAATTCATTCATATGTATTAATCATCCTAGCCTATTTACTGAGATTATATAGCGAATTAGAAGCCGATAATTTCTTTTTAAAAGAATACCCAAATGTACCTCTATGCCCAAATCTCAAACGTTTTAACAACTCATCTTCCATGGATTTTGACAGAGAATCATAATCGTGTCGGGCAGTCCATGGGACACATTGTCTTCCCCAGAGCTTATGGAACCGGCGAGCTTCCTTTCTGCAAGTACAATAGTCCTGTGTGGCTGAGGATCCAACTTTCTGGGGTTTGTGTGCATCACCTGAGATTTCATTGCGATTGTTTTTGTGGTAGCTGCAGACCATTCAAAAGACAAATTCTACAGAGAGAAAGGAAGGCAAAACTAACATCAGCAAAAGCTACACAAAATTCTCGAGACATAATGAATTGGGGTTGGTGAATGTTAAGGTGAAAAAACTACACAAAATTGAATTCAAATTTACATATTCCATGCCATAAGAAAGCTATAAATAACATACTATCTTGTTCCCTCCTTCAGTCCCTGATCCTAAACAGTCTTGTTCCTCCGCAATGTTAACACAGAAAGATCTATACATACTGCCTTCTTGAGTCAAGTTGTTTGGAGGCACTGTAAGACTAACCAAGCTATATTATGAGCTTTATCATCACCTTAATCATCAACCACTATCACAACAACTTACACAGTTAAAGTATCATTAATTTTAACAACCATTTCCGGTGCACTTCAAAGCAATTTCTCAAGAACCAAATGTTAACCCTATGATTGTACCATAATCATCAGCCATAGTCTTTTTCAAAAGATAATGGCAAAACACATTCTTTGATAATTTTAGTTGGAACCAAATCTGTAGAATCAAGACAAATAAAAAAATCAAACCAACTCAACACTGGTCTTAATATATTGTTGTTAGAGCTATCTGATATCATCACCATAAATAATTATACATATTCCTCCAAACAATGATAGCTTTACTGGTATTTCAAGGATTGCAAGATAGATCAAGCAATAAGAACATCAGGGAAGACCACCACCAACAAAAAAGAATTAATAGGAAATTTCCAGTACAGCTAGATTACTACCTGATAAAAATCGGTACAGTTCTTGAAGTTCTTTTTGAAAGAACCTTCTTTGGGTGATCATTGAGGGTTCTTGCTAAACAACTAAAGCCAAACACATCTATTAAAAAAACAGATCTTTTCAAAAAATCAAGACTGTAAGGGAAACCAAATATACAAACACGGAATCGTATAACACTAACCTAAGTAGCTTGGGAAAAAAGGATTAATTTACCAACAAAAGGAATATGCAAATTAGGGTTTACCATTCACTTGCAAAAATCATAAGAATCAAACGGATATATCCTAAATTAAAACTGGAAGATTAGGTAAACAATAAGAGAAACTTACATGATGAACTGGTTGAATTGAGGCTACATCGAAACTGAATCACACAATTTATAGGCAGATGGGCATTGAAAGCAGCCGTTTTCTTTCAGAAAGGTTTTTATTGCAAACATCAATGACGTTGAAGACGCAGAGAAGACACAAATAAGAGAAATCTGATAAGGCAATCGTGGGCATGAAAGAAATGGAGAGTATGAAATGCAGTTATGTGAAATCAATTTTCTTCTGTTACATTTCTGGAAAGTGGGGATGAAGAAGGGGAATTAAATATCGGGAATTAAAAACTAACACGTGGACGACTATCTAAGGTGATCGTAGGATGAAAACCTCGAGTACTGCACTGGGAGGGATGGGGAGATCCTAACCACTACTTATACAAACTGGAATGTATCCTGGCCGTCCCGTGACTCAGAAAACACTTCTGTTTTGTAAGTATAGATGTAAGCTCAGGTCTTCATCTTCAATGGTCTTCGTCTCGAATACCTAAATCTATCCTAGTCCGAGTTGTAGAGTAGACTTATCAAGGATTGTGTTTTGGTCAACTAAACTTGACAACTGACTTGAGATAGCAACATCAGTGGGTTCAACGTCTAACAATATGTATTAACATGATTTGATCTTGTATTTTTATATGAAAGTATTTTTTTAATACCATTAAAGTAGTATATTGAACACAAGATGGAAGATTGAAGGGTTCTTTTAGATTAGTACATATACCACATTTTATATACATGGAACAATAATTCAGTGGAAGATTGAAGGGTGTAACAACAAAGGTGTAGGAAGAGAGTAGAGAGAGAATGTCTTGGTTTCATGCTGCGAATTTGGAACATGGAATTTCTTCACGTCGGAGGGGATCATAGCTAGGGTTTGTCGATTAGCATGGCTAAAGAAGGAGAAAGAAGACATGGGTATAGGTAATCAAGACTGTGGAAAAGGAATACAATGGGAAGCAAATCGATTTGGAAGGAGATTGGCAGTTGGTAACACACAAGAAGGCAAAAAATCCAAATAAAGTAAAAGTGAGTTTTATTTTTAATGAAGTTAAGATTATATGTGAGTATAAATCTTTCATCTTCTCTGTGAAATTAAACAACATTCAGATTAAAGAGATCACTAGAAATACAAAAAATGAAATCAAATTTACATTATCTTTTGATGCTGCAATCTAGTTGAAGAACATCATGGTTAAGGAATCACAAAAGGATTTCCATGGAGTTTGGACGTGGGATTCGAAGTGTGGAGATGATCATTGTTTCTTAATAAGAGATCAAAATAAGCACGATGATTTTTTCCGTCTAAAAACATGTGGCATCAAAAACTTCTGCCACAAATTTATTTCTTCTTGTGGGGTTTATGTCATCACGGACTTTCCACAAGAGACAAATTGATTCTAAGAGGAATTGATGTACCGCCTACTTGCTTGTTCTGTCATCAGAATAAAGATCCAAACCACCTGTTCTCCACTGCAATTACGCTGCTGAGTTATGGTTTTTATTTTTGTCTAAGATTCATTGTTGTTTCTTTATTCATGCCGACGTGATAACTACTTTGCACTCCTGGAAGGTTAGTTTACATGATAAAACAACTACTACTTTTTGGAATTTCTTACTAGCAGTAATCATGTAGTCTTTATGACAAGAAATAAATGACAGGGTTTTCAAAAACAAGAATAGCATAGTGGCTATTGTGTTTGAGAAGGCGAAATATAACGTATATACTTGGGCTCTGGTGATAAAGGACTTTGAAAACATAGACTACAACACATCAATGGTGACTGGCCAAACCTGTACTTCAATTAGCTTTGTTTCCTACACTTCATGTACTCATATAAGATTTGTTTTTCCTGCACCTCTTGTAGCTCTATTTGCTTTGTTTTCTTGACCTCCTTTTTCAGGAAAACAAAGCAAATAGAGATACAAGATGTGCAGGAAAAACAAAGCTTATGTGAGGACATTTTTTTTTAGGGTGGTATAAGCTCTTTTGTACCTTCAAATCATCTCTATATTTGGAGAATGGATAGAGAACCTTCAAATTATTTTAATGGTGACACCCCACCATAAATTTCACACTAAACCCTAATTTACACTAAGATAATTAAGATTAAGATAAATTAAGAAATTTCATTCATAATTAATAATTTTTAATTTCTATTTTTTTTATTAATAATCAAGATTAACACCACCACCACATTCCACCACCGCCACCACCACATTCAGCCACCGCCACTGTGCACCACCGCCGTCGCCACCACCACATACCACCACCATCACCACCACCACATTCCACCACCGGCAACCACCACCACCGCCTTATTTGACATTCCACCACCACTGCCAACCACCACTGACACATTCTTCCACCGCCACCACCACATTCCACCACCGCCACATTCCACATTCCACCACCGCTACCACCACATTCCACCACCACTGACACATTCCGCCACCGCCACCACAACACTCCGCCACCACCGCCACATTCCACCACAACCACCACATTCCTTGCTCGCCATCGTGAGATTACAAATCAAACAACTCATTTCTAACTACGAGATGATCTTATCAAACATTTATGGGGCTTAAAGGAAATGCTTTAAATTCATGTTTTTAGTTTTATTAAGTGCAGTAGTTTTTTTTTTTTTTTGTTTTTGAAGGTCAAGCAAGTTTTATTATTGGTTCAAGGGACAGTAAGGTACAACTCGTGGTGTAGTAACACCCATACGATCATTAAGTAAAATTTGGTACAGAAAGGGGGTGTAACTACGTCCCAGATAACTGTTGTAGGATTCCGTGGATCTCGTATCTGTCTTCGAACCGCCTCATTAGCTAGCTCATCCGCCACCTGATTTGCTTCTCGATAAGCATGAGTAATTGTTAGTGATCGAACTTGACAGAGTAGCGTAACCGCCTCATGGAGTATTCCCTCCAAATACCAGGGTGCTTGAAGCTGTCCATTGTGTAAGATCTGAAGCATGGCTTTCGAGTCAGCCTCAAGCCATACATTTTCCCAACCATTTCTATGAATCATTCGCGCCGCTGTTAAGAGACCCCAGGATTCTGCCGTAATTGTTGTGGAGCTACCTAACGAGACCGGCATTGCTTGTAAAAGATTCCCTTCCATATTTCTGGCGATAACACCTATTCCCGCAGCACCTGGATTGCCTTTTAAAGCACCATCAATGTTAATTTAGATACAGTTGGGTTGTGGAGGTTGCCAAGACACCTCGATTATGATTGTTGTGCGTGTCATACAATTTAGAGTGGTGGTTCAAAATTAGGAAGGAAGGGGATAACATGTGTTCTAGCCCATTCAAATTCCTTCCATAAGACCAGAATGACCTGGAAAATATGTCTGGGAGTATGGGTAACTCTCTTGTATAGACGATCATTCCGAGCAAGCCAAAGATTCCATACCGTAAAATGAAGGAGATTCTGCTGTGATTCCGGAACCTGAATTCTGAGTAGCTCCGTGATTGTTGTTGGGATTTGTGATGTAACTGTCAAAGGAGATGAGTAATTGGCCAAGAAATCCCAAATAAACCGCCAGACTTCAGCTGCAAAACTGTATTTAAACAACAAATGGTTAGTAGTCTCACGGTAAGTGACACAGGTAGAGCAAGAGGCGTCGTCCGTCATATTCCTAGCATGGAGGATATCCAATGTTGGGATGGCTTCATTAATGGCTTTCCACAAGAAAAACCTGATTTTATATGGACAGGTGAACTTCCAGATGCCAGAAGAGAACTCTGCACCAGGAAGCACTGTGTCTGTTGATGATGAGCTTTGTTGGAGTAGCGTCTGGTATCCCGTCTTGACAGAATAGTTCCCCGAGTTAGTGAAATGCCAAATAATTCTGTCAGACGAGCGTTGCTGAGGCAGGTGAATAACAAGAATGTTGTGTGCAATCCTTTCCGGAAACGACTGGAAAATCAACTCATGGTCCCAGGTTCTGGTTTGGTGGTTGATAAGTGTAGAGACGGCGTTTCCTGGAAGTAAAGAGTTGTGTCTTGCATCTGATGCTGACTGGAGCGGGATCCATTTATCTGTTATTGCCGTATTTGTCCCATCACCAATAATGGAAAAAGCATGTTCTCGCCACTCAGAGGAGAGACAATGTGGCTAATGCACAAGGAGGGCCAGCTGGACCAGTGTGCTTTGAGTGTAAGCAACCAGGCCATTTCAAGAGGTTTTGCCCTGAACTTGCTAATAAGCAACATCAACCATTTGTGCCCCAACAACAACAGAACAACACTCAGAGGAATGCATCACCAAATCAAACAAGGATGCAGAATAATCAGCAGCCTAAGGCGTTCAACACTGTGCAAGTAACTCAAGATGCAGACAACGCAGTTGTTGAAGGTATATTCCTAGTTTTTAACACTTGGGCTAAGATTTTGTTTGATACTGGTGCTACGCATTCATTCATTGCATCGTCCTTTGTATCACCATTAGGATTGAAAACTGAGAAACTCACTGAGAGTTTTGGTGTAGCTAATGCAGTAGGAGGTAGCACACAAGTCAACAATGTGGCTAGATCCTGTTTAGTGCGTATATCTAAGCATGAGTTCTTAGTTGATTTGGTTGTCATGAACATGGCAGGTTATGACATAATCCCAGGGATGGATTGGTTATCAACTTGTCATGCTAAGTTTGATTGTTATCTTAAACATGTTACGTTACGTTCTAGAGAAGGTAAAATGGTACATTTTACTGCACCACGTATTTTAATGAAGCCACTTATGTTATCTGAGAGATGCATCAGTCATGCAAGTTCAAGAAGTTTTCTGTACCATGTGGAGATGTTAGAAGGAGAACGAGAAGCACCAACTGCTGGAGGGATTCCCATTGTTGAAGAGTTTACAGACGTATTTCCACATGAGTTACCAGGTTTACCACCTATGAGAGAAATAAAGTTCTCCATTGAGATTCAACCAGGTGTCTCACCTATCTCTATAGCTCCTTATCGAATGGCACCTATAAAGCTGAAAGAGTTAGACAAGCAACTACATGAGCTAGAGGATCAAGGATTCATTAGATGCAGCACATCACCATGAGGTGCACCAGTTTTGTTCGTGAAGAAGAAAGATAGCTCATTACGGTTGTGTATTGATTATCGACAGTTGAATAGAGTCACAGTAAAGAATAAATACCCTCTACCTAGGATCGAGGATCTGTTTGATCAATTGAAAGGTGCTCAGTACTTTTCAAAGATTGATTTACGTTCAGGCTATCACCAACTTAGAATCAAAGAAGAGGATATAGCAAAGACAACATTCCGTACACGTTATGGACACTTTGAGTTTGTAGTAATGTCATTTGGTCTCACTAATGCGCCAGCAGCATTTATGGACCTTATGCATCGTATCTTTAGGACATACTTAGACAAGTTCGTAGTAGTCTTATTTGTAGATGACATCCTTATCTACTCAAGGTCTAAAGAAGAACATGAAGGACATCTTAGAACGACATTAACATTGCTGAGAGCACATCATCTATATGCAAAGTTGAGTAAGTGTGAGTTTTGGCTCACTGAAGTACAATTCTTAGAACATGTAGTCTCAGGAGAAGGAATTAAAGTGGACCCATCTAAGATTGAAGCTATAACTAAGTGGGAAAGACCAAAGAATGTGTTCGAAGTAAGTAGTTTTCTTGGCTTAGCAGGATACTATAGAAGATTTGTTTTGGATTTCTCTAAGCTAGCAGCACCACTGACAAGATTGACACGCAAGGATGTCAAGTTTATTTGGAGTGATGAGTGTGAAGAAGCATTCACTATATTGAAAGGGAGATTAACCACTGCACCAGTCTTAACCACACCAGTAAGTGGAGTTGGATATGTCATCTATTCAGATGCATCATTGAAGGGATTAGGATGTGTGCTTATGCATGAAGGTAAGGTTGTAGCTTATGCTTCTAGGCAGTTGAAGACACATGAGATGAATTACCCAACTCATGACTTAGAACTAGCAGTTATAGTGTTTGCATTGAAGTTGTGGAGACACTATCTTTATGGTGAGAAAATTGACATATTTTCTGATCATAAGATTCTGCAGTACATCTTTACACAGAGAGATTTGAACCTAAGACAAAGAAGGTGGATGGAGTTTCTCAAGGATTATACCTACACATTTCATTATCATCCAGGGAAAGCTAATGTGGTTGCAGATGCATTAAGTAGAAAGTCAAGAGCAATGGTGGCAAGCATGGCTCTGCATGCATGGGATTTGTATAGAGAGATAGAGGAAGCTGACATACATGCTGAAGAAATAGTGTGTAACACCATGATTGTGCCAGAACTACAACAACTTCAGGAAGCTCAACAGAGTGACAATGAGATGATTTGGATGCATAAGAAAGTGTCAGAAGGCCAAACACCTGATGGATGGAGCAATTCTGCAAGTGGATTGAGATTCATGGGAAGATTGTTTGTGCCATTACCACTCAGAATGAAGGTATTAGAAGAAGCTCATAACTCAAAGTTTACAGTACACCCAGGAGGATCAAAGATGTACCATGACATGAAGAGACAGTATTGATGGAAGGGAATGAAGAAAGATGTAGCTTTATTTGTGTCAAGATGTCTCACTTGTCAACAAGTAAAGATTGATCATCAGAAGACATGAGGATTACTTCAACCCTTACCAATTTCAGAATGGAAATGAGATCATATCACTATGGACTTTGTTATGGATTTACCTAGAACAGTTCATGGTAAGGATACCATATGGGTGATAGTGGATATACTAACTAAGTCTGCACATTTCCTAGCTATTAAGAAGAAGGATACATTGACTACATTGAGTCAATTGTACATACATGGGATTATCAGGTTACATGGAACTCCAGTATCTATTGTATCTGACAGAGATTCTCGTTTTACATCACAATTCTGGCAAAGCTTACAGAAGGCTTTGGGAACTAAACTATCACTTAGTACTGCATATCATCCTCAGACGGATGGACAATCAGAAAGAGTGATTCAGATTGTGGAAGACATGCTAAGAGCCTGTGCACTGGACTTCAAAGGGAGTTGGAGTGAGCATTTACCATTAGTAGAGTTTTCATACAACAATAGTCACCAAGCTAGTATAGGAATGGCACCATATGAAGCATTGTATGGTAGACCGTGTAGATCACTAGTTTATTGGACTGAGATTGGAGAAAGAAGCATATTTGGACCTGACATGGTACAAGAAACAACTGAGAAGGTGCAACTGATTAGGCAAAGGCTAATCACAACACAAAGTAGACAGAAGAATTATGCAGATAAGAGACGTAGACCATTAGAGTTCAATGTGGGTGACATGGTATTGTTAAATGTTAGCCCACATAGATGAATCAAGCGCTTTGGTAAGAAAGGGAAGCTTTCACCAAGATATATTGGACCATTTCCAGTAATGCGTCGAGTTGGAGCAGCTGCATACCAGTTGGAACTACCACAACAGATTGGGCATGTACATGACACATTTCATGTATCAATGCTGAGGAAGCATGAAAGAGATCCCTCATATACCATTGACTCTGCACAAGCCATGGATTAGGAGGATTTGGAGATTCAAGAAGATGCTACATATGTAGAACAACCACTGGAGATATTGGACTACAAAGAACATGTCTTACGCACCAAAACCATTCCCATGGTATACAGTGGCATCGTCGACAAGTTGAAGAAGCAACATGGGAAATGGCATCCGAGATTCAGGATAAGCATCCTGGACTCTATAGAGGTAATACTTGAATTACGAGGACGTAATTCTTTTAAGGGGGGTAGGGTTGTAATACCCTGACCCAAATTTGACTGCATACATGTGTGGTGTGATCGTGTGTGAGTCCATTTTTGTTTGTGTGTGAACTATACCTTGCTTGTTACGTATGACTTATGCATGTTACGTGTGATAAATGCCTTGTTTGCTCATTATAACTAAGTCTAGGGAGTTGCCTTAGCAGCAGGGGTTAGACAGAGGATGTTCAAGCATGATAGGTAGCACAGATGAGCATGTATGGATAGCCATGACACTTAGCTAGACGAGGTTGAGTTAAGTTGTTTCATGATTTTCTTTCAAGCACGTATGTTGAGATGGTAGAGTCTTGGTTAAGGTAGAAGAACCTGACACATGAGTCAGAGAAGTTTTGATAACCATTACCTTGTCATAGGTCTGACATGCCACTTAGCCATTGGTTGTGATATATTGAGTATATGGAAACTCTGTTACCTTGCGTACAAGTTGCGTACAAGTTAAGAGAGTCCCTGGCTAACTAAACTAGACATAGAATAACGGTATATAAAGAGAACTTGAGGTTGAGTTTAGGGTTGCCGCAAGAAGGAGAGCTAGAACCCTTGAGAACAAAACTTGGAGCTAGAGCTGATAGAGGTCTCTGGTGTATCATACCTTGATAGTTGCTATGATTTCTTGCTTGCTTGTTGAGGTAGGCGCAACACAAACCCAAAACTGTTTTGATTAAGTTATTGTTTTACAAACTTCATATCTCTATCATGTTTGATGATTAACTGACACTGTTCTTGAGCATGATGTTCTACTTCGGGCTGAGGTCCATGAGACGGGTGTGGTCTCTAAATACTTTATGATTTGGGTACGAGATATCCATGGAAACGGATGTGATTTCCTAAACCTGCGCAGGGTAGCTCTTGTCTGAGCTGAGCTCCGGTTGTGTGAACTGACTACTATGTTATTTGCTTGATATATTGGGTTGTCAATATGGCTATGAGGTTATGGGTTTTGTTCATGCTGATTCTGTTTTGAAACTTGCATTTGTTATGCATATAAAACTGTTTTGTTGCTTCTTGTCTACTGAGTGTCACAACTCACGTCGTTTAATGACAAAAATTCCAGATTTTATGGCTGCTCGTGGAACTAACAATGGAGGGAGTTAGAAGCTGATATACAAGCTTGTTTGCTTAGAAGTCCGTTGTTCTTTAGAGTAATTTTCAGTTGATTGTAATAAGTATCATCAGACCTTATGATGATGAGTAGAAGCAGTTGAGAACTGCTGGTGTTATTATTTGCCTTCAATAGAGTATTGAACCTTGTTTAGTTTTCTTTTAATTCATTGAGGAAGATGCAGTTTACTTGGTGTTTCACTGTATGTTATTCATGCTAGAATTTCCTTACGTAGAACTTTGTGTTAGCATTGAAGCCTTTATACATGTTGATGCTGAACCCTTTACCTGATGGTAACCATGACCACCATGAGCTATGCCTAGCTGTAGTAGGAAGCCTTGCTGTTGATAGTTGTTTGATATTGATGCTACCTATATACTATATAACTTGTTAATCCCGAAGCTGTGAGCTGATGTATGACGTACTGCCGGTCAAGTCATTGTACTCATCTCTCAAGCCTTCAACCATCACTTACGATGTGTTACCTATTAGTCTCACTATGACTACCTCATATCATCCACCCTGATTTACCCTTACTTAATATATTGAGGAAACCATACTCATGATAGTACTCAATGACCCTGTTAAGATCATGATATGACCTCAACCATAGAGCAGGCAAAGGACCTTGAGATTACCCTTACGTAAGTAATGATGATGCTCTAACCCTCACAGAACTGTTGTCATCAGTGTGTGCATGATGTCTTAGACCATACATGAGTACATGTAGTATCTCACTATATCATTATTACCTCATGGCTGAGTAGGAACCATGCCATGCTGAGTTAGTCCTTATGATACGACTCAAAACTGAAGAGAGGTATTGATGTGTAGTGCACTTAATAATAATAAGTGATTCTATACGTCATGAGATGTTACAAAACCAGTAAGACACTAGACCTTGTAGGTGTATAACTTGAAGCCTTGTATGAGTACCTCAGGCATTAGTTCACCTCAACTGATGTGAGATACCCAGCATCATACTCTGATATAGTAGTAACATGTATGAACCATGTAGTATCACCCCTAGACCTCTATGAACTGTGTTGCTGCAATGTGATTCCGCTGTTGATATGACTCTGTGTATTGGGGCATACTTGCCAGTCTAGTGGGTGTGGTGTATAGTAGCCTAAGCTTGAGCTTGAATGGTTGTATTTGAACTCTGGCTTAGGGGGTTAACATGCCGTATACTGCCATGGACTCGGGTGTGGGTCTGTGTCGGGATTGCGGGTGTTACAGAGGGCAATGATTTCCTAGAGTTTTTGTTGTTCGGAGGAAGTCGTCAGTGGCTTAAATCACACCCCAAGTCATGTAATTATAGAACTTTGGTCGTGATTTCGAGATGGCGATTTCAACTTGATCTTCTGCCATCGAAAAAAGAAGATCGATCAATCAGGGTAAATGTGTCATTATCCCTTAAGAAGTCATTCAATTTGGATTACATGATTCTTGATAATGAGAATTGCTGGTTTGCGCCGACCTATTATGAATTAATCCATCTCATTAAAACTACTCGACTGAGTTCCAAATTAAGATGAAGGGGTAAGGATGTTGGTTTTGCTGGATCAATAGAATGCTGGGGAATAATTGTTTTTCAGTTTCGTTATGAGAATGTTCTGCTTGGGGGAAACAGTTGGGGTCTCCTTCCTTACTTAATTAAGAACATCAATCTCGTGTTTCAAGGCACTGGAAAGTGCTTGTTTGCTCGGCCTTTTCTTATTATGGTTGCTTCCATTGTTCTCGGTTCGATTGGAATTACTTAGGACAATTGTATAAGAAGGAGATTAACGCTGCTCCTGGTTTGTTATGTACAAATACAATGAATGTCAAACTTCTCAAGTTTACTGGCTACTATATCCAGTATGATGGAGGAGGAAAAATTAGTCAAGCCGATGGTGGTGCTGGATTCGAAGATAGTCGATATGGTGATAGCTTCCGGAATAAAGATGGTGCTGGAGATGTTTTTGGTGGTGATGATTGCTTTATTTTTGGCGTTGGAAGTAGTTGTCATGGTGGTGGTTATCGTGGCTTCTTCCACGAAGGTGGTTTAGGTTTTTTGCTCCAGTTTTCTCTGGGTTAGAAAATCCAAAGGAACAGTTTGACTAGGGTTTGCCTGAGCTCACGAATTTGCGTCAGAACGGGGCCTTTAACTCATCGGGTCAACCAGTTACATATCGGTTGGCGAGTCAATGGAAAAAAAGCACAGATGTCACTAAGATTACCAAATATCTCATATTACTAGTGGAAAGTGGCCGACAGAGAGAAGTGATGGTCTAACAAAGGAGACTGTAGCGTTGTTTTCCCAGATAAGCGTTGTTAAAATACGTGTCTTAGATTACTTGATAAAAGAATACATGGCCTAACAAGAATGATAAATGGTTAGTCCACTAATAGCACACGTAGGGGTAGAGTGGAGTTCATGTCCTCTGATTTCTTACAAATGTTTGCTGGGGTTATAGTAAGTCATAAGAAAGCAACATGGAGACTCTCGGTTGAGGAGAATTATGAGCCAACTTGGAAGGTTTCAGTTGAGGATTGCCTCAATATGAGGAGGAATAGGCAGCTGTTGAGACGCGTTGCAATGGACTGCGAGAGATTGGAGGACTCAATCTCTCGCATGCCAAATGACTGTTAAAGGTATGGAATGTCAACTTGAAGGTCATACGTTGGCAGTCGATCAAGGGTTGGACACTTAATCCACAATGGATCAAAAGTTTTTAGGGCATCAACGACCGTTCAGGAAGATAATAGCTTCCAGGGGGTTTTTTCTCAAGGTTCTCGGTGTTTTATGGTTGTGTCGCAGCAGTGTTGGTCTTGTTTTTCAATGATTCTCCGGTCCATACTTTGGATGCAGAGAATTCTGGATGTGTAAATAGGTTGCGGGGTTTTCTTCCCACTCATGGCACTAAGGTGATGTTCTTGCTGGGCTTGTACTTTGAGATTTGGATCTTTTGGTTTTTCACCTATTCTACAACAAGTCGAAGCTTCATCTGGATGATTGCGGCAAAGTCCCATTTTGTGTATCACATTTTGGGCACCCTCTTTTCATATTGGGCTGTGTTTATGTAGATCACAGTTCTTTTCTGGGATATCATGTCCCAACCACCTGGCTACTGGTTACCTTTCCAATCTACAGATGTTGTGTCAGATTCGACTTGGCTTTACGAAGCTCAGAATTGGCGAGGAAGTGTGTGTCCGCAGGCAACAACTCTACCTTTTGGAACCTCTATGAGTAGATTACCACATCTTTAGTTTTTTGCACCTCATTTTAATTAGTTTATGTATTACCAAAGTGTGGTTGTACCTTGTAATCCTTTGGTTCCTGTTTATATGAAATAAAGTGCTTGCATGGTTTTCAAAAAAAAAAAAACAACAAACGACCTGCTAATTTTATTTTAATAAAACACTATACTATACTGCCATTATAACGATTATTAATTTATATATTAGCTGGGCCCTACTGGACTCCAAATTTTTATTATCTTCTAAATTTAGCGGGGTTATTAATTTAACACACTGGCCCAAATCGATACCGGCAAAAAATATTAATTTATTGAAGTTATTAATTTATCGAAGTTTTAGTGTAATATAAAGATAGGGATAGAAATCATCAAATAGGGCAAAAATTTGTCACACAATTCCCCAAAAAAATCAATCTCTGTAATTCTCTATTACAGAGATAGAAATGGATACCCCCTGCAAGTGTTCTCAGGGAATGGAGGGATTATAAACTATTTTGATCAGAGTATGATTAAAAAAACTTTGATTGAAGTGGTCGCTGCACGAATCAAGTTTTAAATATTAGTACGGAAAATGGACAAACTACCCAAATGCCAAAATGAACTAGTTTATACTCCAATAAATAGACACAACACAACTACCAATAAGCCAATAAATCCTGAATTAATCTGGCCCCATTTTGGAGTATTTGGCCCCATAGAAATTTAAACCCATCTAGGGTGAGTTGTTATGGGATGTCTTGACAGGGGTGGAATATACTAAATTACCCTTCACTACTAATTAATCATACTAACTAATCCCACCCAAATAGTAAACTTAACCTTAATCCAAAAACCCTAAAATATTTAAACCCAAAAACTTTCCAAAACCAATTACATTTCACTCTCAAACAAAAACAAAAACAAAAATTTCGAATCCGCCCACTCGAGAATCAAGCCGGAAACTTCGTTAAAGGTGTGTAATCTTATCTCAATCGTTTTTAGTATGTTAGTTGCTTATTATACGTGATTTGGTTGCATGAAACTCTGATTTTTCAACAATTTTTTCGGCCGATAATACCAGAATCGTTGGATCCTAAACAACATATCCAACGATTGTTTATCTTCACTAGCAACAATCGTTTTCTGTTTTATCACATATATACCGATTATGTTTTTTAAGATGAACAAACGTTAGATGTAGTAATATATATGAACCGATTATTGATCATCAGCACTTCATGTAAAATTCCATGCAAGTTACGTAGTTTTGTAATCGGTGGATAACTGCCTATAGATTGAACGATTATGTTTTTTAAGAAGAATAAACGTTAGATGTAGTGATATATATAAACCGATTATTGATCACCTCATCAGTTCAGTTACGTGGCTAAGGCTTAATACATAGAGTAATCGGTTTTCGAAACTTCGATGGATTCAGCTGAGAATGGTGGCGCGAGGGATATCGAAAGGTAACAATCGAAACCCACTTCCTTTCTTAGTTGTTTAGCTTAGTTTATAATTATTTTTTTTTTTGCATCAGGACCGCTGAACCAAGTTCTGTAATTATCGATAGAGCAGATTTTCCTGCATGGATGAATGTGTGTGATTATCACTTTGCAAATAGAGCACCTCGTAATCTAGGACGAAGAAGAGTGGGTGAGGTAGAAGATGAATGGCGGTTTGAATGTAAATTATGTGTTCATGTCCCACGCCATCTAAGGAGGAACATGTTTACGAATGGGGCAGTAAAAAGTACTCCTAATGGTTGGGCGGTTGCTTGGGGTGATTGCTATCTATTTGTGGTTCATGCTCGTCGTCTTACCCCAGAGGAGAGAGCGAGGGCCGGAATTTGAACTATTTCTGTTTCAGCTTATGTTGTGTGAGTTGCACAGCTGAACTATTTGAACTATTTCTGTTTCTTGATTTAATCACATTTCTATTTCATTTGAATCATATATATATATATGTGTTCTTGTCTTCTTCTACTACTTTCATAACACCTTTTCTTTTTTTGAGTTCAACAAACCCTAATTTCATCATATTCTCAAAATCAACAAAGCAAGCTTACACTATGTCGACAACAATCAAGTACGTAAAACTAACAGATGGTTACAATGTAATTGATTTCTACACGTAAATGGCAGAATCGAAACCCTTCATTTCCACCCTAAATCGGTGTATGTAGTTGCAAATATATAACGACTGTTGTTGGTCTCGAGCAACAATCGTTTTTCTGTGTTAAAATTAACTAACGATTATTATTTCACAGCAACAATCGTTGCACATTAAGTACTTTATATACCGATTGTTGTAACTCTGAATTGTTTGAACCTTTACTGGCATTTCAAAATCGTTTTATGATATGCATATTAAACACCGATTATGGATGACAGGTCCATATATGTTAAAGTTAAGTAATCGTTAGATAATTGGTTGTAGGTTTACCGATTCTGGTTCCCTCAGAAAGTTTTGAACTTATTCCTATTTATCGGTTCTTATTAATAAATACATGCACCGATTTTGGTAAATCGTTTTATGTATGAATGTATATAGGCCGATTAATCTCTTAATACCTTTAGATTTTTAAGTCGTTTCCATCGTGTTTATGTAACAGGGAACCAGAATCAAGTGGTCAACCAACACCAATTCGCGATGCTGAATCGAACCTTGCTCTTGTGATTTATCAACCTCCCACACTACCAATGCGCCCTGATCATGCACTTGTGATTGAGACACGACGTCAAAGGAACGAACTCATTGACTGCCCTCCCCCACTACCAATTCGTGAAGATGAATCGAACCTTGCACTTGTGCTTTACCATGAACCTCCAGCACCAATTCGTGAGGATGATCCACGCGTAGTTGAAACACGACGTCAAAGGGATGAACACATTGATCCTCTTCTTCCACGACCACGACATTTGCGTGGGGAAAATTCTCCTGGCCTGCGTAGGGATTATCGGGATTTTCTTCCTCCCCAAGTCGAAAGATTTGTCGATCATGATGAATGGCAAGCGCAAGCACCTCGTAATCTTAAAAGAAAGAGGGTTGGTGAGGTTGTGGATGTTATCCCTTGTGGTTGTACACTTTGTGCTGAAGTTGCACGTCTCCGTCCACTTGTTGAGGCCAATGGCGGACCGAGCTGGGAACTAATCCGCAGTCGAACATGGTTTGGAACTGGTTTCACTGGTTGAGTTTTATTATGTGTTTTGGTATTGTGTGTTCTAGTTTATTTTATGTTATCGACATCTATGATGGTGAACTTCTGGTTATGAATGTATGGTTGACTTAAATCGTTGAATTTCTGGTTATGAATGTATGGTTGTTATGTTTGTTCATGTATTGATGCTTCCTATTTTGTTCCATAACCATGTGATAGTAGTTAGTGTATTTCAGGATAATAATCGGTTAATACAATATCCAGTGTTAGCCGATTAAACACAATCGTTGTATTTGTAAGTCTGTTTACAACGAATATAGTTAATCAAATGTTTCAAACTCCTGTGCTCCACAATCGGCGTTTGTTACCATAAATTAACACCGATTGATCTCAGATTTTTGAAAAAAATAGCCGTTGGGACTTTCATCTATAAAAGGACATAAAGAACTCTTAGTGTTTCCAACCCCCAAAATGGCTAAACCATCATCTTCTACCGGTACGCCTCCAACTTCTCCTCCACCCGAAACTCGAAACATAACTAGGGAGATAATCAATAACTACTACTACACCAAAAAATCAGATAAATCACCTCCTCTATTCACTCCCCCTCTATTTAAGAGATGGTATCCTAGTCCCCCTAGACACTATGGTAGCCCAGTAGTTAAGCGATGCAAATCATCTACAACATCTTCTTCGTCGTCATCTAAGGTTCGAAAACCCTATATAAATCCTCTAGACTCATTACCCGATGGACCTAAACCACGTCCCAAATTTACGTTGGAAGAAGATTTATGTCTTTGTAAGAACTATATGATCTTCTATCCGACCCCTGCTGAAATGAAACGAAATCGTGTTAAAGTGAATTATCCACAATTGTGGACTACTGTCACTGAAGAATTCAATGCTGATGAACCTAGAAGCCAAGTTGTGCGAGATCGTAATGCGTTGGGAGTTCGATGGAGAAAAATACATAAAAGAGTCGACGAATTTATGCAGTTGGTTAAGTTGATCCGAGCTCAACTTTCGGATGATAGCGATGATGAAATTTTGGCTAGGGCTTTGAAAGAATGGCAACGAATTAATGGGAAGATCTTCAAGTACGAAAAACATTACCGTCTCCTCAAGATTTTTATCGCAAACTGTGATATTGGTTGATTAAATTCGTTAAAGTATCTTTTGTAGACATAATCGGCGTTTATATTTAATCTGGTAAGCCGATTGTATTTACAATCGGCCTTCAGTTGACTTCATTGTAACCGATGCTTCATTAACCATGTGTTCAATTTCCTAAATCAATGAATGGGCCAGTTTTTATTTGATATAATCGGTTTATCTAGATATATATGTAGAACGATTATATGATAACTTTACTTCTGGTTTTTTCAGGACCAATAATCGTTACAATATCATAAACTCCAACGCCGATTATAGAAAACAACAAACATAATCGTTAGAAAAAGATTTTCTGATACACCGATTGTTGCTTAATTGTAGAACAGAAAACTAACAAAAACCCTCAACTAAAATCATAAAAACACTTCATAAAACAACATAAAACATAAAATTAAAAAGACGCCTTGTTCACCATCTCCTCTAGTGCTTCCTTTTAACCCCACTAGTCGAGGCATGTCCTCCCTCTCCCTTAACGGATGTTGCTTCAACCATGCCATCTCTAACCATTCCAAATACAGGCAAACCTCCAATATGGGTAGAGAAAGTTCGAATAGGAGGATTCCCTACATTGATTACTTTGGGACCCAAGACTACAACCCCTAAATCTTTGTTAGGAGAATCCGTATAGACTGAAAGTTGCTCACCAATAATAAGACATAGACGAGAATTGGGTTGAGATAACTCCTCATAATGATTGACAAAGAAGCGGACCAACTTCTTCTCAATCGACACAGAATCAAAACTATCTCTGACCTTCATCTTAAGATGAGGGATGCTCACCAAGAAGCCACCAACTTTCCACATTCTTTTAGGATCAACACCTTCCCTTTCAGCCCTCGCGGTTTCCTCTTCTTTGTATTCATCTAAAGCAGCATACATTTTTTGCAACAAAATCTGCAAATCACTCTTGACAGCCATTGTTGAACCTTAAAACTTCTATATCTCTCTAGTCTCAATTCTCAGACGATTTTAGAAATAAAAAAAAAAATTGATGCTTTCTCTCTAATAACCTAACCTATTTATAACCCAAAAGAAACCTAAAGGCCCTTTATTAAGATTTATTGGGATTTATTTCAAATAAAACGCTTGGCATACATGCAAGTATGTTGGATAACGTGTAATGGCATAATTAAAGTCACACGGTTTACGATATCGAACAGTCGTGATTAATATTACTCAAAAACAGTTCGGAATCGGTTTACAATAATAAACATATCGAACGATTTTATGGTGGCAGTAAATAATCGTTCTATAAATTTGGTGTTACCTACCGATAGAAAAAATAGATTTCCTACATCGTTAGATGTTTTCTCTGAGATAAACCGATTAGTGGTTGATCAGGTAAATGGTTTTCCCTGTGCTCCACAATCGTCCTTTATAACCGTTAATATAAAACGATTTCGGTTACTATATTCGGTTTATTAGTTTGTAAAAATACACCGATTAATTTGGTTAAATTCCTGGGCAGAGTAACAACAATCGGCTTACGTTGGTAATGATATGCACCGATTGTTCGAGAATTCAAGAACAATCGGCTTATGTTTCTATATTTATAGACCGATTGTGCGTTGTTCAGATTCAAGATTTTGGTAAAAAAAACTTGGGTGATTCTCATGTTTGATAATTTTTTATGACTGTTTTGATATGAGAGTTAAGACTAATTAATCTTGTTTAGACTCTAATCAACTAATTAGCAACTAATTGAGAAAGGGTAAAACAGTCTTTAATTATAAGGGGTTTTCCGATTTTGCTATATAACAACCGCCGGAATTATTTTTTCATGGGGCCAAATACTCCAAAACGGGGCCAAATTTAGGCATGCAATAAATCAAATATAATACTTGTACATTCCTACAAAAATGATTTTTTGTTCTTGGGTGTATCTCGACTTCTTCAGAAATGAATCAATGGCCTTAAACTAATTTTTAATTGACGCGGGATTAGAATAGCTAATTGCTTAAGAGCGTAACTGATTTCCTTTCCCATTTGCTTTGTATGCTGGTGATCATGAAGACTGGCGTGGCGAAGAGTCTGAGTATTCAATCACGGCCAATGTGAGCGCAAAAACCTATTTGCTTAGATCCAGAGCTCACAATCAATATCGCAGCATACATGTGAGTGCGACACAATAATGATATCATAAGATATAACTTTGAAGAAAACCCTTACCCGTGATCCTACTTATGAAGATACCAGTGAGAGTTAACATATTTATTCTATCATACGAAAATACATAGTAGATCCCGCACGGGATGCATGGCTACGTGATCTACACGATTATTTAGAAGTGATGAAATGAGATATAAAAGTAGATTACCATCATGCTAATACATACATGAGATCCTAACTTATATGATTTGGACTTAACATGAAGTAATATTAATGAAAGAACTTCTCATCTCAAGGATGAGAATCATTGAAGATATAAAAGTTGTATTTGAGTGATTAATCGGACTTACAATGGTGTATTTCTAGTTTCTCTTTGTATCTAAGTTAAGATTGGATTTATGAATAGACCCTCTCTCCTCACTTCTCTCTTTTCTCTCCTTTTTTGTCGACTCCCTCTTCATTCAGAGGAGTCATATATTTATAGAACTTACAACATATTCACTGTTCACAGACTAGCCCGTACGGTTTCTTTACTATACGGGTATACGGGTTCGTATGCTTGCATCATTCCCGCACGGGTTTTAGAGAACGCGTTCCCTTCCAGAATAATGCTTGGCTGTGGTTGCGCCACGTCTCGGCCGTACACAGATCCGTTGCATGTAATGCAACTGCCACGTTTCAACCACCCTCTATGCGATTGCCACGTTTCATCCCTCTTCTTATATGACTGCCACGTTTCATCAACCCTTCGACCTTATCCTGACCGTTGATTTTGAATTGACTTGAGATCTGAAAAAGTAACTTTGGTCTCTCCACGGTGCTTGCGGTTGTATTGTGTTAAGTTGCTTCCATCTTCAGATCTTGCCACGTGTACCATGATAAATGTGCTATTACAGCCAACGTGGAGCTGAAGAAGATGTTCAGCAAATAACGGACCGCATTTTAAATGAGAGTCCCTATGTTTTTTTTTTTTTTTGATGCAAGGGTTTAAATTTTTATTAATCTGTGGAGTAAGCCTCCATAATAGAATCCTCAGTAATTAAATGACTGATAACATCGGGTGGGCTGTTTAACCACTCCGATGACTCTCTAAATCGTCTACTAAAATTAGCCAGCACATGAGCTGGTTTATTACAGTTTCTATTAAGATAAGAACATTTCCAAGTTTTGAATTGTGCAAGCTTCACTGTTGCGTCGTCAAGGAGATCCTCGTTTTCCCAGGCAATGTTGCTTTTACTGCCTGCTAGAAATTCCGCTATTCCTTTTAGATCCGTTTCAAACACCACCTCCCTTAAACCCAGCTCCCAGGACCACGCCACTGCCTCATGCATAGCTATGCATTCTCCTTGCTCTGCACTCCCGATTCTCCCAAGATATCTGGCTCTTGCTCTTTTGAAGTTACCTGCAAAATCACGTATTATCAGTCCTATACCAGCTAAATTATCTTCTTTAGAGAAGGAAGCATCAATAGTAACAGACACAAATGGACTTGATGGCCTAGCCCATCTGGTTTGTTTCACAGGTATAGGGATAGGTTCATGGCTACTGTTATGAGTATCTAGCTGCTGCATATAGTGATTGAACTGTAAAGCTTTGTCTGCACAGCTTCTTGGGTTAGCTACTTTCCCTTGAAAAACAACTGCACATCTCTCCTTCCAAATAAACCATGCCACTATGAGAAATTTGGAAACTCTGTTGTTATCTTCGTGCAGTGCATTGACATCTAGATTGGGCCATTCTCTCCACGCCTTGAATCTTTGTATCAAACTCTCTGAGTTACCTAGAAGAATGGCACTTCCTTCCGGGACTGACAGCCATACCGCTTTTGCGAAAGAACATTCAAATAGAAGGTGTTCAGTTGTTTCCATACAGCTGTTACAGAGAGGGCACACTGAATCTATGTGATGTAGAACTTGTTTTACTCTGTTTCCTGTAGGAAGAATATTAGTCAGACATCTCCATAGGAAGAACTTGACCCTAGGCCACACCTTTAAGTCCCAGACATCCATCCATTTCACATCTGTGTTCTGAATATGTTCATCCTGTAGAAGATGTTGGAAGCTCTGTTCATGTAGCTTGTTGTATGCCGACTTTAATGTGAAATTGCCATGTTTTGTGAGTTTCCATACCAGTCTGTCCTCCCCAAACTTTGGAATGCGCATAGCCCGGATTAGATTGCTTGTAAAGGGATCAAAAAGTTCGTTGAGAACACTGACCTTCCACTCCTTAGTGTGCGCATTAATTAGATCAGAAACCATGAGAAACTCATTCCTTCTTGGACTACTAGAGATTGGTGCTGAATCAAGGCCAATTATCCATTTATCCTTCCAGATATGAACCTTTCTGCCTGTGATTACTTTCCAACAGCTATTATCTTTGACAAACTGAATGCTTTCCTGTATTCCACGCCATGCCCATGAAGTACTTTTCTTTGGTTGTGCATGTAGAAGATTCTCATTAGGGAAATATTTAGCCTGAAGTGCCCTGCCCCATAGCTTGTCTGTGTTCGTACAGATTCTCCATGTTGATCTAGCCAGTAAAGCATTATTAAGGGTACGCATGTCTCTGAATCCCAATCCTCCTCTGTGCTTTGGTAGACATAGTTTCCT
>JAJJMA010129068.1:3699-19471 GCA_023529015.1 Papaver nudicaule | reverse complement strand
ACACACCTACTCTCAGACTTCGGACTAGCTGGTGCAGACAATATGACCCTAATACGAATATTAGTCACAAAGATTTCCCATCAGTATTCCTACGCCTCCAACCACAGCAAGGTGGTCACGCACATGTACTCCCTTACGCAAACAAACGTCATTTACTGTCTTACGCAAGAGTTGCCTCACTGCCCGTCGCGAGGACTATCGCTACCCGACCTCCAATCGGACGATTACAACCTTAGTGGACAACAACAAAATAGCGGCAGGTTAAATCGCTAGATGATATCCTTGGTAACTTAACAGATATCGATCAAGGTTTCAAAACCTAAACTCCCGAAAGAGCAACCTTGTTGTCCCAGTTGGAATCAAGCAATAATGGATGCGGTACAAATGTGTATGACCGTGAAGAACAGTGTACCTGCAAAACAAATCCAATAACAGCAATTCTTGATTCCACTCAATATCTATAGTTTAGGCAATCAAACTGGAAGCAGTTTGCTGACAAATCCAGGTTAATAGATATAGAGTATGTTTTTATCACAACGATCTTGAGTGGCCTGATATCAGAAGAGAATGACCATAGAATAAACAAGATCGCAAGGTTTGATAGACGTGATTGAACAGAACACAAGTACAATACAAATATGACTAGTAAACATAAACTAGTTTCCCGTAAGAGGTACTTCTAGGCTTCTCGATCCCTAGAGAATACTTTCTCTAGACCGAGAGCAAAAGCTCAAAGGTAACTGAAAAGAAAAGCGGCAGACACAAGCTATTGGAGATAAGCTTGGTAGAGAGATAAAGCTTTTAGGAGAGAAACCACTCCTATTTATATTGACTAAGGCTTAGCTTTGAAATGAGGCTAACTTAATTTCAGAAATTCCACAAACCACATTTACATAATAATTCTGAAATTCCTCATTTAGTCTCATAGCATTTAATGAGATCTAATACTCTAGCATTTTACATTTATGAAAAACATAATTCATAAAGAAAATATATTTTCAAAAGATGTTTAGCCAAGAGCAATCAAAGCGAATAATATTCATAAGTTATATTTGGATATTTCTTTAATTCGAAATATAGCGCTTACCAAATATGCTCCCTGGGAAAGAGCTCATTTCGAAACGTGTCCTTTTGTTTCGAAAACTCCTTAGATATTATTACATCCAAATGTCGTCATCATCTTTAACAATGTCGACATTACTTCCTGGGTATTACTGGGCTAACCAGACGATCCTAGGTGGAAGTGGGATCTGGTCCAACGTGGTTCAACGTTCCGCATAAAGTATTCATAACAAACGTGGACAAGCTTTGTGTGTTAAGCTTAAGTGAACACGTAGGTTCAACAGACATTCTGAATCACGCAAACAGATATACCATTGATGTACGGTGCGAGATTCCACGAGTAATAGCAAAATGTTAAATCTCCTGAATTCTTGATTCCAATATAGATGTCACGTTAATGATATCCAAGACCTTAGCGAAACCTAAAGCTTGGTTTCGAAATCTAGATTTTGTTTAACAAAACCTTAGTTAAGGTTTCGAAACAAGAAACACATATTAAATTCTTCACAAATGTTTGGTGTCGAACTTGAGAGTCCATGTGGTCGAGAACCGTTTCAGCATCACACCTTTTTAGCCTCGACGCACAGGAATATATTTCCCGGTTCACATAAACCTTTAGGAAACCCCAGGGTCTTTTCGGCCTTTTAAAACTCACATGGTCAAGACACATTGGCCTTGATTCTAAAGCCACTGTTAGCCAGCAAACATAGTTACGAATCTGTGTTATCTCATTGGTTACAATATTTAGTTTCGGACCAATAGCTTATGAATACGAAAACCAGATTATGTTTTCGAAATCAACGTTTAGTTTTACCAAAACCTACATTGAGGTTTCGAACATTGAAAATTCATAAGTTGAGATTACACGAATATGGTTTCGGAATCCAGAAGTGAGATATGGCATATGAGATGTCCATATACATAATCAAATGAATGATTCAGAACTTCAGTATTCAGAGCCAAACCATGACGTAGTATTCGAATCTCGGAACAACAGTGTTAGGGTATTGTCCGGTCAAACCCACTAGCGTTGGTATGTCAAGCTAGTTGTCAGTTTTAGGTGTCAAAATTCAATTCTTGATTTAGCCTACTAGAGTTTAGATTTCGGAAATGGGATATAGATAGAGTAGTAGAGACCTTGAAGACGAAGACTGTGAAGACAAAGAAGACATCAATTATTCTTCATCGACAAAAGGTTAGTAGGAGTTATGACTTTATGGATATTCTTCTATTTCTACTTTCTCTATTCTTTCGAAATATAGTCGACTACTTTAGTAGTTAATAGCGATTGAGATCGTGTTCTTGTGTAACATGGCTTTATGTCATGACCAGTATTTGATCCCACAAATACTGTGAATCAAGAATGCATGAGATAGATTCGACGCCATATGTCCATTACAATGGTTTGCTTGCAAACTGTTATGTTGGATATGGATGAATCAAAGGAGTACTCTTGAGCAAAGAGCCTGTGGATCACAGCTGAGGACGTTCTCACGTCTAAGTTCTGGCTCAGCCCAGTACTTCCAGCGGAATCCGAATTTGACCTAATTTGACTGCGGACGGTTCCCGAACCGGTTTGCGTACCAGGACCTGAAATTCTCCTGTGTCCTATTTGTTCACGTACCGGTACGTGAACCTGACACGGAGAGTTCCCTGGTAAGTCAAATTACGTGAATATTCTTTTAGAATTTCACTCTGAGTCAAATTCCAACTCCTTTATCTCTTAGATGGACTTGTGTAAAACATAAATACATTTTGTGTTCCATCTCTTGTGTTTATGGCTCTCCTTACCATCATGAGAGAAATGTACAATGGAATTTTATTAATAACTTGAGTAGTACTTATGCTAACAGTATTCTTTGGGATCTTATTGGTAATTTAAATTAACTTTTCATTTAAGTGATAGATTCAACAATGTTGATACATCTCATATGCAACTAATATTGTTAATTTTATCCATGATGCTGGTTTGGGTGACTTAGGCTTTCATGGCAGCCCTTACACCTGGACCAGTAACAAGCATAGAACATGCAAAGTTAAATCAAGACTGGATAGGGCACTCATCAATTCTGAGTGGATAATTCATAATCCACATGCTTGTTTAAAACATTTGCCACAACTTGGACCTGATCACTGCCCAATAATATTAGACTTAACTCCTAATTCTGTTAAAAATTCCAGATGTTGGAAATTCTTTGAATGCTTTAGTTGAGAGAACTGTCTTGTAAGGAGGAAATTGTCAAGGGGCCTCCTGGTTACACTAAACTAAAATGGACTCCACTTTAGATCACACTATGTCAATGATTCAGTCCTGAGCGTCTCACGGTATAAAACTTGGGCGATTCTTCCGTCAGTAAACGTGACTAATTTCCCAAATGGTCAACTACCATTATCTTGTTCTTCATTTTTATGCAATGCTTTCTACTCTAGTTAGCTACTTAGATGTCCCACTGATCCGACCTCTCGCTTTGAATCATGCATGTCAGCTGCACAACAATCCTTGTCGTGGAAATGTTCTTCACTACGACACTCCAAAGGAAACGACCTAGAAACAAAGTGCATTAAAGAACCGGCTGCTGTAAAATTCATCACATGGTTCAAACCTATGAAAAGTACTGAATAGACTTTCTTCTCGCAGACTAAACTAATTCGATGAAAAACCGTCACTATGGTGGGTGACTTAGTGGACCAAAATTTCATATGGAGAACAAAAAAAACAAAACTTTGACTTGCCATACCAGCTTGTCTTCCACGTCTTTCTCTCTCTACGCGCTTTGTGTGTCCAATTTGTCTGTACCTTAAGTCCACTCTTTGTGCCCTACCAGGCCTCCATAAAGCCGCCCAACCAGCACATTATTAATGTATAAATACTCTTCCACTGCACAATATAACTATAACAGCATCATCTCATTCTCCATCTCTTTTATTCACCATAATCATACACACACCAAAGTTTCCTTCAGAATTTTTGTTGAAACTATTCTTAAAATGGGTCGTTTACCAAATCTAGTAACAGTTATGTTCTTGATAGGTTTATTGTTTGTACTATTACCTTCAACCGATGCAAGAAAACTTAAGAATTTGGATATGAAGAAGAAAAATGTTGACATTAAAAAGGATGCAATTCATTCATTGGAGGATAGTTTGATCTTGAATGCTTTACCAAAGGGGACTCGAAAACCTTCAAGTCCTAGCAAGAAAGGCCATTCGGTGATTCTTGATCGAAAGCTTTTTGATACTACTACTGCTAAGGACGACAGCAACGACCTTCATCGTGTTGCTGCTACTCTAGCGTCGGTACCAAGTCCTGGGGTTGGTCATTAATCAAGCCGGAATTCTTTTTTTCTTCTAATTCTTTATACAAATGATTCTTTTTTATACAAAATGAGTGTTAATTTATACTCTGTACAGACAAATACAGGAAAAAAGAGAGGTTTTTTTTAGTTTTTTTTTCATTTTGATTGTATTTTTGTTAGTTTGATTGAACCCTTCGGAAATTCAGAAGAGGTTTAAATTTAAGGAATTAAATATGAACAATCTGTATTTGGCCATTTCAACTCTTGAGTACGTAAAACAGAGAAAATAATAAAGAGTTCGATACTAATTTTTGGAACCTTAAACTTTTTATAATTATCAGTTTTGATGCATCCAATCAAGGCAATCACTAGCTACATGGGGTTGACCCGCAACTCAGTTAGGATTTGTTCGAAAATTATATTTTGGCCAAACTTTTGTTAACTGAACTCCGAAGTCTGTGTGTGGTGTTGTTATTTTTGGCTTTCTCAGAGCAAATGCAACCATGGTGCCATAACACCAAATATGGGATAGCCCATCGACAGTCATGGCTACACTATCCCACTAAACCCAAATTTAAGTGTTTTTCGCACCAAATATAGCGCAGTGAATGGGTTTGGTGTCGAGATGGTGGGACGTGAGTGAATAAAAATCACGTTATTTAAAGAAACGTTTTAGCTCACGCAAACTTAAATAACGTTTGTGCAGTTTACGTGAAAAACAATCACGTCTTATTTTGCTCCTGAATATAAATCGCGTTTGACAATGGGTTTAGTGCAATGGATGTGGTTTTTCGCACCAAAAGTCATATGTATACCCAAATATGGCACTTGGTGTTTTGGTGTATGGCACCATGACTGCTTTTGCTCTCACTAGAATCCAGCCAAACCAAGATGTGGAAAGAAATAAGCTGGTGGTTACCGAGTGTTCGTCTAAGTTAAGGCGAGTTTGGTATTGCTGTGACTTTTATAAAAGTGATTTTCTGTTGTGTGAATAGGGTAATATGCGAGTCCGATCCGAGTCACAGAGGGTGCGTTTCTCTTTCTCTCTCTGTCTCTCTCTCTAAGAAAATGATCCACAATTTTCAATTAGCCTCCCCTAAATGGTCTCATTAGGAACTTATTTATATAGTTTTCCTTTTAACCCTTAGTTGTCATGTGTCCTCTTAATCATTAGTTACATAATTACCATTCTTTATCTTTTAATCCCCTTTAACTCTCTAGCCCAAGCCCTTTGACTCTTCTTCAATTGGGCCTTACTAGACATTACTGAACCCATTAGGCCTTATTGGACTTGGAGTATCCACATTAGTCCCCTGACGGCTTGGGCAGACAGGGATTTCGGGTCGGCCGTCACCTGAGGATACCAGAGTCCCCAGATAACCTAATCAGTTACCCCCTATCCTTGTCAATCTTGGCCTACGTGGAAGCGCACGTCCTAACCATTTAAGTGGCTACGTGGCCCAGGTGGCGATAGGTTACGTTTTTCTATCTCCCCTCCTTCCCCTATAAATAGCTCCTTAGCCTTTTCACTACAGTCAAACTTTCTTTCTTTCTTCCTTTCGCCACCCATGAGTGATCACGATCCCTTATTAAACGATCAAGACGCTTCTGATCATGAGGACGATATTGATTTAGAAAAAACGGAGAATCAAGGAGGCGAGGAGAATGCAGGATTCACGGTTCTTTTCCTTTACGCGCGGATGGTTTGTACACTCATGATCAGTTCGACGCGGATGTTTCCCTTCAGAGCGCGTTCGTCCCATTTTCCCATGACACCTATCCCGACGACTTCCTTAATTCGCGCCTACTGAATCGTCTATCGCTTTCTGTTCCAGCCGACCCTCTATGGTTACTTCGCGCAGAAAGCGATGAATGGTCGTTTCCTCCTTATGAGCAGATCCCTCGCCTAGTCATCAATCGAGGGGATTACGAGCTTCCAAAGATTATTATCAGTCCACAGCGAAACCTCCGGAAGGTTGGGCTGGATGGGTCAAATACATCATTAACCACGAGCCTTACGTGCAGACCCTCGAGAAGCTTGGTATCTTTGGTGATATAAAGGCGTCAAATAGTCTCCCCTGTAGTCGTAGCAACATTGACAAATTGGTAACGCATTGGATTTCTTTGTTTCACACTTTCTTTTTCGCTTGAGGCGAGGTCACCATCACCTTGGAAGATGTAATCGCGCCCACCCTACTGCTTGCCCATGGCTCCCATTTTTTGCACGAGTCAGCCCATGAAAAATGCATGCGCCCGAAAGATTGGCGTTTGGCCAACATTATGAGAAAGTTGAAAGAACACTCAAGGAATGTTCCCGCGGAGGAAACCGATGAGGGCCTGGAGAAAGGCAAGGAGCAAGAGGTTGCTCAAGGCGAGGGCCTGGAGAAGGGCAAGCAGCAAGAGGTCGCTCAAGGTAACGCCTTTATTCAGTCCTTCGTATGATGTGTAAAGGTTGTTCATCTAGCGCAATGGCTAAAGAGCGTGTTTCTCTCGTTGTTACAGGGGAAGCTGAAACTGAAGTTCCATCTCCGACCCGACAGAAGAAGAGTCGCGCATCCTTTCCATTATTTGTGAAACACTGGGCTCCAAAGAAGGTGAATGATCAATGGCAGCGCCCGCATTACGGCGCAGATTCATAAATATTTGAGTTATCCGCGTTCCTCCCCTTCTGGTTGAGTCATGATGCATTTGAGTTTAGTCCCCGGGACACTGTCAAGGAAGAGATAATGCCGATGGATGTCCTAATGGAGCGTGGCATCTCTTTTCCCCTCGCTCCTATGTTTTTGGGTGGACTGTATCGTCACCTTGATCTCCTTGCCATCAATATTCAGAGAGCCGCCGGTTTACATGCTGTTGAGACTTTTGTTCCTGCGAGTTTTTTCCAAATGTGGTCTTGGGAGCGCTTCCCAGGTTTCTGCCCGGAGCTTCAGCAACTTATTATTCATGGTCATGAGAAACGAGTTAACGAGGAAGGGGAGGTGGTGCAGGAGCCTATAGTATATAGTTTTCCGCGCGCGCGTCTGTACAAGAATAAGTCACCCAAATCCTCTGATAGTATTTCAGGCACATGGACTTCGAATCAAAGTTCCGTTTTTCCCCTTATACTGATGGTCGCGTTGGTCCAACTCCTTACACCTTTTATTCGATGGAGGGGGAAATTGTTGATTCTAGAAAAGTGCGTCAAGCTAGTGAGGTGGACTTCGTTCTTTCTGTGACTTCTGGTTATCTGCCTGGCTTTTATGGTGGTGTGTTTTTTATTCAAGCGTACAATATCGAGTGGTCCGCCAAGCAGGTTTTGATCAGGGGGTTCCTCCACCCCCATTGCGTCCCGCTAGTTCGGATGGGGGGATGGTTGAGAATCATTTTGACAGGTTTGTTTATACTCGTGGGGGCGCGCTTCGCTGTCGTGCTACTCCTTTTACAATTCGTTATCCCGAGCCCGCTTGTAACACACGCGTTTCTGCCGATTGGCGCGTATATTGGAACGAGTTCTTAACCCATGTGATGAACTTCCTGGTTACTCTGTTAGTGCGCTACCCCGATCTTGCACAGAATATTAATGAAACTGCTTGGGGTATTTTTCCTCCTGATCCTGATTCAGGCGCCGGACAAAAATCTCGGAGGAAGTCCCCCCTCTCTTCCTCAAAAGTTATTGGCGGACGCAAGCAATCGCAATTGGTTGGTGTTTCTAGGTCGTCCCCTTCAACGCCTGGTATGGGGGCACTGGGCAGTGGTTCCGTGGTAAGCGATTATCCTAAGATCTGTGTTGAGTTATACTTGGTTGGTTCTTTGGTTTTGTGTTTACTTAGTTCTTTGTTTGTACATAGCCTGACGACTCTCTTGATCTTGGGCAGCGTAATCGGCCTTTGGAGGAGTTGATTAATATGCCCGAGCATGAGTGGTGTAAGAGGGATTTGGTTGATAAATTAAATTGGGAGGCGGGCATAGTCCCCATTCCTCGATGTGTTGCATCCCCCTCGTCTAACAAGTCTTACACTAAACAGGCGCGTCAGTCGACCCCTTCCAAGAGAAAGTGCCCCCCTCCAAAGCAGCGTCCTGCTTACTCGAGTAATCCAGGCTTTGTTGAGGAATTCGAGCGCCGCAACCAGAGTGTTGGTCCCAAGTCTGCTGACGTGATGAGATTGTCTCGCTTACAACCTTTGGTTTGCTCCGTTAGGCGTGATAGGGCTAACCCTCTGAACTCACATTCTTCCATTTTGGAATCTTTCAGTTCGTCGGTGTCTGAGAGGGTACGTCACATGGGTTCGTCCTCTTCTGCTCAGATGCCTTCTGACCCAGGTGTGTATTAAATTATAACACGTGGTGCACATTTATTTTGTCCTTTTCTAGGCATGAGGTCTTATTTATACCCTGTCTTTTCTTATTTTCTTACAAAGAGAATTTGAGAGAGATTTCCAAACCGAGTCGTACAATACCTAGAGAGAGCTCTAATTTATCTTGTTTGTTAGGTTTTCCCGGAGGTTGTTCGTCTGACGATCGGTCAGTGACTCGGATCCAGAGATAGACGCGTCTTCTTCATCATCTTCCGACCAGGTGAGTTTTCCTTGGAAATACTTTTCCTTCTTTCATTTTCATGTTCAAGCGCATAACTGAATTCCTTTGTAGAGGCTGGGTATGGGTAAACGCGTGAACAAATATGCTAAGAGCGTCAACAGCGACAAGCGCTTGAGGAACTCTCTGCCTGCGCGAAATGCCAACATTGTCCACCGTCCTGCCGTTTCCGCGGCGCCAGGTTCTCCTGTAGCTAGTGTGGTTCGTGATTCTGCTTCACTGTCTATGTTTGGCAGGGTTTTTGAGCGTTCCCAGATTGGTGTTAAGGACGCTGCCTACGGGATGGTGTATGAGTTTTGGGTTCCTGCGGCCTATGTAGACTCCTACACCGAAATTCTGAAATGTCATGGCCATCTTTTCCCTGCGCACATGTCGTCTATGCTTGGCATGAAAGCTCAAGTTAAGGTGGTGAGTGATTTATAACTATAGCGGCGGGGCTTGCCGACGTGGATAAAGATCCTCCCATGGAGAAGGAATTTTCAGCATGGGAAGGCATCCTCTCTACAACTAGGTTTATGCGTCTCAACATCGCCTGGTTATCGGACTTGATGAAGAAGGTGAAGGCCAAACATAATCCTCGGGTGTTAAAGTTATCTTCGCGTATTGACCAGCTTATGAGGGAGAAAGCGCGACTAGATGCAAACGTTGTCGCCAATAGAGCCGATCAGAAGAGGATAACTACGGAGTTTAGCACCGTTACCGATGCATTGGTCGCGGTGCAGGAAGACGTTGATCGGGTTGGCCTTGAGCTTGAGGCTAAGCAGAGGGAGCTCGACGAGCTTACTGAGCCTGATTCTTTTCTCTTCCCCCCCTTTTTTATTTTTTTTTTGAGCGAAGGGTCTTGACTGCTGTTAACTATTGATTATCGGATTTTGTGCTGGATTTTAATGTTGCTTTAATGATGGCCGGTTATGTTATATATATGTGTGTGTGGTTTTATTTGTTTAGATATGTGTCGTGTTATTGTGTTGATTTTTTGGAAGAGTTTTGAAATGAACAATGGCACCAACGCACGAGGAAGTTGCCTGTGGTATCCGCGCTTTGCGCAAAACTAGCTTCATCATACGAGTGGTCCTTTTGTATTTTGAGAAGTTGTCCGACGACTCATGTATTGAATTTGCTGAAATAAGGTCTCTTGTGGAAGGATCGAGGTTGTCTGGATACGAGCCTGGTGGAGCAATACTGGCGCGTCAGCAAGAGTGCAGAGCTTGTCGAGTGTTTTCGACCCTGAGTATGTATGATGTACAACACGCCCTTCGTGTGATTGACGCGTCTTTAGATCGTGCTTATGTACTATTTCGCGCCTTTCGTTGCCGAAGTTTCTAGAAAGTGTTAAGTTCTTTTGACAAGTGGATTTGTAGCTCTTCCGTATTCGTGTAATAATAAATATAGTTATTAAATGCGGTTGCTTAAATGTGTATATATATATATGTGTTCCTGTGTCATGTCTTATCCTTCATCCTTTTTTTGTTTTCTTCGTTTCCTCTATTGTTCTCAACTTTCTGAGATGGCTTTCCATTTGCGTGGCTATTTTATTACTTTAGCTTCCACCCCAACTGTGTTTACTCCCTTAGACCTCGAGCGAGAGATTGGTCGATTAGAATCGGTCAAAGAAGAGGCGGAGCTACAGGTGACGCATAGGCGAGAAGATTATGAAGCTCTCTAATTGATTTGGGACGATCACCATGCTGAATGGGAGGTCGCGTGTGCCGCTGGGCTCGCTCCCGGTGTCCAATTTGGTTTAAATAATGAAGTGATGCTGCGTCAGCGCATGGATAGGACGCACAGTCGGCGTACGGTGGTGCTCAGTAGTCTCCTTGAAGTCGAACGGTTTGTTAGAGATATTGATGAGAGTTGGAGCGTTGCAGGCGCGCCCTTGCTGTAGGCGATGTTATGCAATTGGTTTAAGCCTTTGCCCTTTTGTAGATATCATATGGCCGTTTATGAAATCGAAATGACCTATATTAAAAACGTGCCATGCATGCCTTAGGCGGCCATTTGTGTATTAAATGCATTGATCCCGTTGGTATAAAATGCTTTCATTTGTAATATTTGGGTTAAGTGACTAATGGCTTCTGCAGATGGTTTATGGGTATTGGCTTTACCTGCCGTTCCATGCGCTCTGGCTCGCGCTGATTTAGAGAAAGAAGCAAAACACTTACGCGGTATTCTGCAAGAGGCAAAGGATTCGTTGCGAGAGCACGAGCAACGGTATAGAGATGCACGCACTGCTATTGCTGATCAGCGAGAAACGATGAGGTTGATTCGTGGGGCGAACGCGAACCCTGACTTAGAGGAGAAGGCGCGTCGCAGCTATAATGACTGCATTCAAAAGCTTGCCAGGGAGGAAGATTACGTTCAGTACGCGAGAGAGACTGTCGAATTTATAGCGTCGCGTGTTGCTGAATGTGAGGCTGACTGTTTTTGTTTCTTTGTTTTTCAATATGGTGTATTGTCTCCTTTAATTGACTGAATGTATAATGTGGAATTTGCAAAGTGTGCTTTTTGTTAAGTCATTGTAAAGGCAGCGTGTTCAGTGCGCTTCTTTAGGGTTTTCATTGCCCAATCGACCAGGGTTTTCAATGCCCTTGTGTTGAATCGATTTTGAGAGTGTTGCAAGGAAGCGTGTTCAGTGCGCTCCTTATGGGTTTTCAGTGCCCAACCGACCAGGGTTTTCAGTGCCATTGTGTTAAATTGATTTCTGAGGCAGCGTTTTCATGGCGCTCCTATAGGGTTTTCAGTGACCGCTTGTTAAGTCGACTAGGGTTTTCAGTGCCCCGAATAAAGAGATTGCAAAATTTTGATAAAGGAAGAGGCAGGATGCATTTATAATGCGCTCCTCTTGGTTTTATTATTAAATTAAACTAAGGCAGCGTATCTATGCGCTCCTTGTCGTACAGTAAGTAAGAAGACAAAAATGATAGCCGCGTCATATGTTAAAATTTTACTCTAAGTGTGATACAATTTGATCCATTTACCGTTTATGGGGTGTCAATTTCCCTTCCGCTCATGTGGTTGAGATAGTAGTAACCGCTTTCTGCAACTTTTCGCACGATATAGGGTCCTCGCCAGTTGGCAGCAAACTTTCCTGCCTTAGCTTTCCTTTGTACATGTTTTGAAATTTTCAGCACGAGATCTCCCACTTCAAAGTCGCGCGGTATCACTTTCTTGTTGTAATATCTTGCTTTAGTTGCCCTGTAGGTTTCAGCTAAGCGTTCTGCTTTAGCCCTTCGTTATGCGAGTACGTCGAGATGTGTGATCCTGCTTACATTATATGGCTCGTTATGACTTGCCACAGCCACTCTCGCGGATGGTACCGCAACTTCATCCGGTAGGATCGCGTCTTCTCCGTACACTAGGGAATAAGGAGATGCTCCTGTGGAGCTACGTTTAGAAATTTTGTATGCCCACAACGCTAGAGGTAGTTGCTCGTGCCAACTCCTATGATGATCATGTACAGGTTTACTCAAAATGCGCAATAACGTCTTGTTAGTTGACTCCGCCAAGCCATTCCCTTGGGGATAATACTCCGTCGATGCGTGCTTCCGGATATTGCATCTAGCCAAAAGGTCCGCCACCTTCTGATTAATAAAAGACGACCCGTTATCTGATCGGATTATCATTGGCGCGCCGAACCGACAGATAATATTTTATTTGATGAACGCGGCAATGGTCTCCTCTTCGTAATTTTGCAGCGGCGCTTCTTCACTTTGTCGAGTATTCTGTCGCCGTGATTATGTACTTTTGTCTGCTGGAAGAAAGTGGGTTTATGGGGCCGATCAGATCCAGACCCCAACTATGGAAAGGCCACGGCGCCACCACGCTATGCAATTCTTTATGCGGCGCTTGTATCACATTTATGTGGAATTGGCAAATGACGCATTTTTCTACGAACTCCGCTGTGTCGGTGATTGTACGGGAATAAATTCTCATACAAATCACGAATATTGCTGATGATAATATAAAACATGCATAAACACGAAAATAAAGAAGACACAGATTTTACGTGGTTCGACACTGTTGTGTCTACATCCTCGGGTGAATCCCCTGGGGGAGTGATATTTTATTGATTATCAGGGTACAACGAATTTAGGGTTTTGGAAGGGAGGAGACAGATTTCTAGGGTTGCCATCTTGTGGCTGATTTCTGTATGGTGGAGTTGGGATCCCTTTCTTGGCCTCTGTCCCCTCTATATATATACAGTTACAAATATCAATTCTACCCTAATTATGATTCTACAAGTAACTTGGGCAGCAAGGCTTCTGGAAACTTCTGGAACCTTCCTCTAGCTCTCCAAAAGCGGTTCTGGCCCCGTCTGTACGGAATAGTTGACTTGACTGACAGTTGACTTTGGCTTTGACAGACAGTTGACTTTGACCAACTTTGACCGACAGTTGACTTTGACCAAATTCGGTCAACTGTTGATTTTGGCCCTCCTTGACCAGCGGCTGACTTCGACCAACTCTGGTCAACGGTTGACTTTGACCACCTTTGACCAGCGGTTGACTTCCCTCCATTGACTGTAGACAATACGGGCTGCTGGACTGGGCTGGCAGGAGGAATGGCAGGTTGGCTAACTGGGCTGGCAGTTTGAGCTTATAGCTAGGCGGTCTCCAAAAAGGGTATTCTGGTCCAAACTGTGGCAATTTTAGCCATGGTACAAACATCGCCCCCTCTTAACCTCCAACTTGTTGGGGGTTAAGAAATTAAGTGTTTTCTTCTGTTTGTCGTATGATGATGCAATTCGCCCCCAAGTGCGAAAAATCATTGTTATAGAGAAACATTGCTTGCCTCAATCTGTGGAAGAAACTTCAAAGACGCCCCCAACTGCGGTCCGTCTTTGCTGCGGTGGTAAATATTATCTCTAAGCAATATTCGTCTGCAAGGCTTGAGATATCATAAGAGTCGCCCCCAAGCTAGGTCGCAGTGTTTGTGATGAAACTGAATCTCCACCAGCTGCGGGTAAAACTGGACTGAACTGTCTGCAATCAGATGTAACACGACCGGCTTGAGTTGGAGCTGAAACTGCACTGCCTTCACTGGCAGTAGTTAAAACTGAAAATGGACTGCTAGGAGCCGAGCCTCCAATGGCAGTAGTTGAAATTGTATTACTTGACTGTCAGGAGTCGACCCTCATTGGCAGCAGTTGAAAACTGAAACTGGACTGCCAGGAGCCGAGCCTTCACTGGCAGCAGTTGAAAACTGAAATTGGACTGCCAGGAGCCGAGCCTTCACTGGCAGCAGTTGAAAACTGAAACTGGACTGCCAGGAGCCGAGCCTTCACTGGCAGCATTTGAAAACTGAAACTGGACTACCAGGAGCCGAGCCTTCACTGGCAGCTGTTGAAACGAAAACTGGACTGTCATGAGTCGACCTTTATTGGCAGCAGTTGAAAACTGGCGAAAGGACGTGGAAACTGTTGCCGCTGACATGGGCATAAGGGTCACATCTGGTGGACTCCTTTTGATGCCACTGCACTTCCAGGCGGCCCTTAGGCAATGCCTTGGTGGCAGTTGAATTTAAACAGTACCGCCAGGCGACCCTTGGGTCACATCTGGCGGACTCCTGTTGATACAACTGCACTTCCAGGCGGCCCTTGGGAAACGCCTTGGTGGCAGTTGAATTTGGAACAGTACCGCCAGGTGACCCTTGGGTCACATCTGGCGGACTCCTGTTGATGCAACTGCACTTCCAGGCGGCCCTTCGGCAACGCCTTGGTGGCAGTTGAATTTGGAACAGTACCGCCAGGCGACCCTAGGGTCACATCTGGCGGACTCCTGTTAAGCAAAACATAGTATTTGGTTCTACTTAGCCAATAAAAGGGGTGCCAAAATACTAGGGTACGAACATCGCCCCCTCTTAACCTCTTACTTGTTAGGGGTTAAGAAGTTCGGGTTCTACCCATCACAGAATCCTGTTGACGGTAACTCGCCCCCAAGCCTGTAGCTTGGAGCAGTTAATCTACCCGCCCCCCAGTAAATCGTTCGTACTAAGAAGTCTTCATACCCCAAGCATCAGTCGTCATTGCTGTTGATGGAGTCATGTAACCGAACCTCAGCACTAATGTGGTTCGGCTCAAAGTTGGCAAGGGTGCACTTCTTCCAACAGTAGCACGCACACACAAGTTATGATGCAAGTTTTGTGCTGTCTTGAACTACATAGGTGGCCAGCCTATGTACAAGTTTGCACAGAATGTGGTTTTCACCATTGAAACCATATAATAGAAAAAAGAGAATTGTTCCTGCAAAATGATCAAAATACCGTATAACATAAAAACATACATACCTCATATAAGCGTCGAAAATCTCTGTTGAAAAGCATAGATGACGTAATAGTTCAGGTCAAAAACTCAAGTTATTTTGAACTTGAGCTGGTTGCAGATCAAAATCCAACCCAACCATCTTTCTCGAACTATGGAACCAGATATCACGTAATAGCAAAAACTGCACTGTCATGAGGCGGGCCTCCACTGACAACAGTTGAAACTGGAAAAACTGCTCTGTCAGGAATCTGTACTCTAGTGGCAGCAGCTAATTGACTGACAGTAGTTGAAACTGGAAATAGTGCTGCCAAGAGTCGATCCTCACTAGCAGCAGCTGAAAATTGAAAACTTGACTGCCAGGAGTCGACCCTCACTGGCAGTAGTTGAAATTGAAAACCGGACTGCCAGGAGTTGAGCCTCGACTGGCAGCAGTAAAATTGAAAACTGGACTGCCAGGAGTCGACCCTCACTGGCAGCAGTTGAACTTGAAAACTGGACTGCCAGGAGTGGAGCCTCGACTGACAGTAGTAGAATTGAAAACTGGACTGCCAGGAGTCGACCCTCACTGGCAGCAGTAAAA
>JAJJMA010129061.1:0-10728 GCA_023529015.1 Papaver nudicaule | reverse complement strand
ATGAAATGCCTTAGGAAATATTGATAATTTGAAATAAATCATGATATCGTGGTATGGTACTCTGAGTTAGTGATACTTAGCTCTCTGCTTGTTAAATGACTATTGTTTGCTCATTGCTAAGTTCAGCGAGTGAAATTAGATTGAACCGCTGCCCCAGCGTGTGGAATAAGATTGAACCGCTGCCCCAGCGTGTAGAATAAGATTGAACCGCTGCCCCAGCGTGTAGAATAAGATTGAACCGCTGCCCCAGCGTGTAGTCACTAATTCCACTTTGGCGAAAGTTCATGGTGATCAGCGTATAATTTCCTTCCAAGTCGGCGATCCCTTTGAATGAAGCTACATTTGCTACTCGAATTCTAAATTCAATGCATTAAGGCAAATAGCAAGGCAAATTTAAAGGTAAAAGGTGATATTGTCGACACCAATAGTAATGCGAACTTAGCGCTCGTGCCCCTGTCATGGTTAGTGACCCATAGGAGAAGTGGAAATGCATTTATAATGACATGTATATCACAATGGAGTGTGTAATGAAATATTTGTAAAATTTGTGATACTTCACTTGTTCGTTTGGCGTAGAGTAAATAGCTGGGCGGTTGCCCCTGAGTAATTTTGAAAGTATTTGATGTCACCATAACAAAATTTCTAACTTTCGCCGAAGTCAGTGTGATAATATGCCAATTATTTTAGAACTTAGAGGGGGGTAACTTAGCTGATTTATAGGAGACATCTGAGTCCTGTGTAGGTCGGCGCTGTGTGAATGTACCAAGCTGAGCTCCTCGGCGAATATCGTTGTAATCAGCTTCTTGCCTTCTTGAAAGTGGATGATATGACCTCACTTTAATACCTCTGTAGATTCTTTTGAATTTCCTGTAGGTATAATTTATTCCAATGACTTGAAATCCAAGTTAGTTTTTCACAGTGTATAGTTAAAGTCATGGCGGGGTAATGCACATGTAATAATCATAGGCGATGGTTTTAGATCCATAATGAAGTTTCAAAGTCATAATACGCCGATATAGAATTATTGGAGGACTTTATGATGGTGCCCCTGAGTGGATTGTCGTTGTAAGGCTATGTTGATGCCCCTGAGTAGGTTGCCATACTATGCATATATTGGTGGCGATCTTTGACGAGATCCGTATGCAGCCTTAGCGAGTGATAATGTATTGTACATTGATTCTGTAAATGGAATATTCATTTTGGCGAGATATGGAGAATATTCTCTACTTTCTCGGCGGATGGCGATTGCGACAATTTTCTTTCGATTGCTTCGGCGAGCATAAATCCTTTGCTTGCTGATTGGTGGAGGTTGATGAGTGAAGATTCGTTAATGAAAGTCTTTCTGCTATCGGCGAGTGACAAAAATTGTGCTCTTTTATGGAGATTGACGACCACTGAGATTTGGCGAGGATAGATTGGCGAAACTGATTCATTTTAGTGAAAACAATTTTCCCTGCCTTACTTCTCGTATCGCCGTTACAAACCAAGTGAAGTTAGCTGTGGAGGATGTTTTTTGTGTTCGCTTTTTTCCCCCAATGACATCTCTTGTTTCTTGGATACCTTGAGGGTTTCCAATCTTGCTCTTCTTGCTTGTTATTCTTTATGTCTTCGGCGCTTTAGGCTGCTTTGCGCCTTTAGTGTTATCTTCTTTGTGAGTTCGAGCAATGAAAAGCTTAATGTTTTGCCACTACAGAGAACTTAGCCTCTGCAGTTGTCTTCAAAGACTTAATCTTGCCAAAGAGTGAAGCCCTGTCCCTCGCACGGCTAACAATTTCTGGACCATTGAACTAACAATTTATTAGAGCAGCAGGATAGACCCCAGCCGTAACCATTACTTGTGCCCGTCGGCGATCTAATATAAGTAGAATGGGTTGCCCTCATAGACTTCAATACACTCCGCCAGGAGTGATGCTATGGCGTAGACGGATTAGCACACCAGCGGAACCGCCGATGTGATGCTACAGCAAAAGGGGACCTTATTTCCTTACAAACACTTACAGATCAACAAGTAACACGACTGGCCTTACAACTATCCTGGGTTGGACTAACCATTGCGATAAGGGCATTCACTCGACGGCAGTAAGCTTTCGGCATAAGAGATCTTGGCTCTTAGTTGATTTATTGATTTGGGCATTATGCCTTTAAAGATGGCACTTGGCCTTAGTACCTGATCAGGGTTTTGTATGGCATTTGTTGCCTTGAGCATTTGTGCCTCTGTAAAAGGCACTTGGCCTCATGATTGGACCTTTTTGGTCTGGAGCAATTAGCTCATATAATCGGCGAAGCTCATTAGCTTTATTTGTTTCACGGTGATGTTCTTCCCATTAGGAAGAATATCCTTGTAAACGCTTCCCCTGCAAGTCTTGAGTCGTTGCTTCCTGAACTGACATTTTGAGTGGCATCCGTTAACCGCTTCAAGGTGAAGTATCCACTTTCGAATTCCTTCTTTCTGGTGTAGACATTGTAGTACTGGTAGTGTGAGGTAGCGATAGTGTAGAGACTCATGATAATGTTGTTGAAATCTACTTCGCTGCAGTATATAAGATTCAACGGCGATGCAGTCTTGATTCGTTCGGCCCTTTTGTCATCTTTATAATGTAGGCGAAATTCATTGGCTTGATCGTTCGGTGCTTTTACATGTAATCGGCGAAGCTCATTGACTTTTTCGTTTACGTGCTTTTATCGTGTAAGCGAACGGTTGATTTTCTTATCTGTGTTCAAAGACGAAAACATATCGAGAATATAGTGGAGTAATAATATCGCCCCAATGGGTTTGTGGTGATCACATAATATTCAAAAGGATTATGAAATTCAAACTTGATTGGGAGTCTACCCCAGCTATGCTCTTGGGTAGAGCGGGGAGAATTTCTAAGTATAATCTGGTTTGATCTCAGTGAGTATCAAAATTGTTGCATCTTAAACTTAGCAGCAGGATGCCATCTTGGAGATGTGAAATTATGCAGTCGATGTGTCATCACATCGCTAATCATCTTTCATTCAAACTTATTTCTCTTTAACATATATCATTTAATTATGATTTATCTGTGCGATGTGGTAATGTGCTAAGCTATGTAGCGATAAAATTTTAAATAATCTAAAGTATTTGCAGATTGTAGTATGTGGCTTAAAAATTCTAACGTGCCGTGACAAATGTTATTAGCATCTCTATTGAATTTCGCTAAAGTATCAGAGGCGCGTTCGCCGAATATAACCTTGGTTGGATCATGGTATAGCTATGTGCTAAGTTAAAAAAGATCGGCGACACCAAAAATCCTTACTACCCTATCATTTGAAATTTGATTCATACTGGAGAAAGATGAAACTCAAATGGTAGGAAATGCTTATCGTTTTGTTTGAGTCGGCGAAAGAAGTATTCCTGAGCTTGGAGCCAAAATTCCTTGATTCCTTGGGTTCCCGATTAGATTTCGCTGTATGGATTATTAGGTACCTGGGATTGTCAATAATAAGTCAGAAATGTAAAATGCTAAAGAAATGTAAAATACTATGCCTTGATTAAATGACATACTATAATACTCTAAACAGCGAGTTAGAAATATTGTGCTACTAAAAATGATAACGTATTGGGTTAAAAATGTGACTTCCAACTTCATTATGTGAAATTTTTCTAATGTTGATGTCGCCAATGTTTATGAAATGTTTCTATTAGCAATTTCAGCTGCGAGAAAAGAGGTGTATCCTAATGGTGGCAAACAAAATTATCATATGCTTGTGCTAAATCAAGTATTCTAGCAAAAAGATTTATAGAAGTTGATAGTATAGAGTTCAAAAGTCTCCCCTCTGTGCTGTTCGTGTATTATCATTCCATGACTGCTTCCAAGGTTCATTGCGCTCCGTAGGCGAGTTGGTGTGCTGAGTAAGGCTCTGCTTTTGAGGTAACTATCAACGAAGGTGAACATGACTCTTCTCGGTAATGTGATGGTGTTACGACGACAAGCTTGATTCTCTCATGACTCTTTCGTCAAACCCAAATTTCAGCGAAATGGGAACTCAGTTTTGAGCTGATGAAGGCGACTTGCCACAAGGCTACTGCAATGAGACAAGTCTTACTAGCGTCATTTCTCGAAGTTGCTTTTTTCTCAGTAGTCTTTTGCCGAAATGGTGGCACGGTGACTTTACGGCGATAAGGCAAATTTCACACATTTTATGAAAGCGTTCATTGTTGTCCTGCCAAGTAAGTCGCCGAAGTTACTAAACATAAAGACAGCGATATATGTGTATCCCTTTGGGTATAAGTAACTGTCATGGATGAGATAAAGAAATGGAAACTAAAAAAAAGAATTAGTAAAAGATATCATATGGGTTTCAAGTATGCTTATTGACGGTTATCTGAGACTAATAAGGCATTTGCTAACTTCATGGATTTCTGTCATTTGCTAATTCGAACATGGTGAATATGGTTATTATGAAGGTGAGATAAACTCACTAAATCAAACAGCAAGTGCTTAAAATGAAAAAAGAAAGGAAATTAATTTTAACAACAGTTTATCCCTGTCTAGGAAATAAGTAAGTTGTACTCCTTGCTATCTTATTCCTCGGCGAACCGGAAAATCATTGCCCGCACCTAATGATTTAAGAAGGGACTACTAACTTTACCCCAGCGGTATAAACATGTGATTTATCTAATCTATGATATTATAGGCAACCAAAAGCCCAAAACACTCCTGTTTGAGTATGTAACTTTGATTAAAAACTGTAGCGACTAGCATCCCTAAAGGCATATGATATTAAAAAGAAGATAGTGAAAGTAAACTGGCGAGAGTAAGAAACTGCCCTTTCTAATGGGTGCTCGCCATTTGTGAAACCGCCATTCCAGAAAGGTAGGCCAGCAACATTGAGCTGACAGTTAGACGAGTTGATTTGATGGCTGAGTTGTCCCGCCGCCTAAATGGTGTTGATGCTTTGAATGTTCCATCGCCGATATTGGTACAAGAGAAATTCCATTTTGGTATTGCTTGGCGAGCAACCAAATTTATTTGACGATTAGCTGAGAATAAAGAGCTACGATGCACAACAGTAAAAATCAAGTTAAGATACTAATATTCAGACTTTTGTAAACATTTGAAACAAATTTCACCGACAAAGTCTATGGATGGTAAACCTATACATAAAATTCGTTTTGGCTCAAGATCTGACATTAAAATTAAACTTTTATGGAAAAATAAAAATCCAAGTTTTGTTTGAGAAACAGTAGATCTGAAATTTCAGAAGTAAAGAGAAATACGGAGATAGTTTCTCACAAGGTTTGTAGATTTTGAACCCAACATACGCTAATCGAAAATTTATAAACCCAACATGGTTCGTCTTAGATTTTGAACAAAGAAACAAAAAAAGAAGATGAAAAAAGATTAAACAAAAAGAAGCCCTTGATCTATTTTGTGAATCAGGTCTTGAATTATAAAGACGAAATTAAAGAGGTAAGAAGTAGATTTATCCTGTTGTCGATGACAATGTTTTGGATTTCATTGTTGCTGGAGATTCCCTTTGGTTTTGTTTCCACCAGAGATGTCTTTGAATCTAGCATTATTCTTCCTCGATCTGCTTTTTCGTCTCTGAAAATCATAGGTATGCAACTGGGAAGAAGAAGAATTATCTTCCTGTCAGATTTGTTGCCTGGAATTGCATCTCGTTCTCTGCTGGTGTTGAGACTGAAAGTGCACTACTGTTGACGAAAATGCCCCTGTAGCTACTGAAACTACTGGAACTCGCTTGAACTCGGTGGATCTGATGCCAAAATTGTTGTTTCTTCATTCTTGAGCTTCTAGGACATGATTCAAACCTCTTCTAGCGCCAAAATGTAATTGCATAAAATACATCATGCAATTACACCCATTGATCTACTTATTCCTAGATCTAGATTCACAAACACATATGAATGAACATAAAAGTAAAGCACACATGAGACGTTTTTAACGTGTTCGGAGCTTATCTAGCTTCCTACATCACGGATTTATTAGTAGAGATATTTGATAATCATACATAGTCTCGCCTAGGAGAAGATACACCATAGAAGAATTCTAGCATAGGATTCCCTTTAAGGGTAGGTTGGTAATTCCGCCAATGTAAGTCTCATATAAAAAACTGTGTAACCCTAAGAGAAGGGGGGGCCTCTACTTCCTTTCTCTTTCCACCCCATTTCCTTCTTCTCTACTACCTTCTCCTTCTCAAGAACACTTCAAGAACACAAGGAAAAACCTATGTATGATTATCAAATATCTCTACTAATAAATCCGTGATGTAGGAAGCTAGATAAGCTCCGAACACGTTAAAAACGTCTCATGTGTGCTTTACTTTTATGTTCATTCATATGTGTTTGTGAATCTAGATCTAGGAATAAGTAGATCAATGGGTGTAATTGCATGATGTATTTTATGCAATTACAGTGAGTCAGTACTTACTGCAGTATACACAATAAACTGTATTCCAACAGCTCTCTTAGAAGGTGTGTCTCCGTATGAGCGTCTTTATAAACAGAAGCCAAATTATTCTGAGCTTAGAGTATTTGGTTCCACTTGTTTTGTTCTTCTTCCTGAACGAGAACGAAACAAACTCAGTCAAAAGAATGTTCTATGTGTCTTTCTTGGTTATGGTGTTGAGCAAAAGGGTTACCGTTGTTATGATCCAGTGAATAGAAAGCTTCGTGTCTCTCGTCATGTAACATTTTGGGAGAAAATTACATTCTGGTCACTTCCTAATAGTAAGTCTCCATCCCTTGAAAATTTTAGTTACATTGATCCCTTCTCAAATGAAACCACTACAAGTCCTTCTTCAGTGTCTGTGTCTGAGAATACGACATCAACAGATACATTGCATTCAACCTCCCTTGAAGATGACAACTCTATGACTCATTCTGACAGCGGAGCCCTGGAACGAGATCCTGAACCTGAAGTTGATGTTCTACCACCGCGAAATCGTAGACCACCAGCTAAGTACTCAGATTATCATTGTTCATTGTCTACTGTCTTATCCTTGTATGAGCCTATAACTTACAGAGAAGCTGCTGCACGTCATGTTTGGCAACATTCTATGTCAGAAGAGTTAGATGCACATGAGCAAGCTGGAACTTGGGAAATGGTAGACCTTCCTCCTGGGAAAACTGTTGTGGATAGCATGTGGATATAAAAAATCAAAACCAAGTCTGATGGTAATGTTGAAAGGCATAAATCTCGAGTGGTGGCCAAAGGAAACACTCAAAAATAAGGCATAGATTTCGAGGAAACATTTGCTCCTGTAGCTAGAATGGTAACAGTTCGTACACTTCTCGCTGTTACTGCTGCTCGTCAGTGGAATCTTCATCAGATGGACGTCAAAAATGCATTCTTACACGGTGACTTACAAGAAGAGGTTTATATGAAACCACCCCCTGGTTTGATTCATGCTCCAAATCAGGTATGCAAACTTCGTCGTGCTTTGTATGGTCTTAAGCAAGCACCATGTGCTTGGTTTGAAAAATTTAGCAATGCAATTGTTCGTTTCGGTTTCACACAGAGTTTCCATGATTCAGCTATGTTTGTTCACTCTTCAGATAAAGGTATTGTGATCCTTCTCTTATATGTGGACGATATGGTTATTACTGGAAGTGATTTGAAAGGAATTGATGATCTCAAATCACACTTAAGTGCATGTTTTCAAATGAAAGATCTTGGATCTTTGAACTATTTTCTTGGCATAGAAGTTGGTAAATCCTCTAGTGGTTATTTTGTCTCTCAAGTAAAGTACGCTTCAGATATCATTCAACGTGCTGGAATCACTGGCAATAAAGTTGCTGATACTTCTCTTGAAATGAATGTGAGACATAGTCCTTCAGATGGGATTGCTCTGACTAATCCAACTTTGTATCGACAACTGGTAGGCAGTCTAAACTATCTTATTATTACTCGACCTGATATAAGTCATGCAGTTCATATCGTGAGTCAGTTCATGTCTGCTCCGCGGTCAACACACTTTGCTGCAGTTCTCAGAATTTTACGTTATATCAAGAGGACTCTTTATCAGGGATTGCAGTTCTCTTCCAAGTCTGATCTTAATCTTCGAGCTTATTCTGACTCAGATTGGGCAGGTGATGTCACTGATCGTCGTTCTATTACAGGGTACTGTGTTTTCTTAGGTGATTCACTAATTTCTTGGAGAAGTAAGAAACAATTTGTTGTTTCTCGTTCTAGTGCAGAAGCAGAATACAGAGCACTTGCTCATACCACTTCAGAGATTATTTGGCTTCGTTAGCTACTTCATGACATGGGAGTTCATATTTCATCACCTACACCTATATTTTGTGACAACAAAGCAGCCATCCAGATTACTCATAATTATGTTTTTCACGAGAGAACTAAACACATTGAGATTGACTGTCATTTCACTCGACATCACTTCAAGAAAGGGAGAATTACACTCCCACATGTCAAGTCAGAGTTTCAAATTGCTGATCTTTTTACCGAAACTCATCCTACTGCACGCCACCGGTTCTTGTTATCCAGACTCAAGTTGTGTTCAGCACCACCTTGAGTCTGCTGGGGGGTGTTAAGATACGATAATATCTTTCCTGATATTATACTATTCTCATGTATATCTTGTATATTATCTTGTTGCCTTTTGTAGTGATCTGTCGCGTATTTTCCTAGGGTTTAAGATTGTACACATTGTATAAATAAGGCTCTGCCTATTGAATGAAATCACACAGAAAGATTTCCGTAAACATTCAGAATACCTTTCTATGCTCATGTTTTATCATTGCCTTCTTAACATAAATAACAAGGCTGTAAGAATCAAGAACCAGTTTATGCATTCTGCATATTGTTCATTGCTACTTTTTGGCCTAATTCTTTTTCTGATGATTGATTGTTTCAACTTCTGACCAAAAAGATTTACTCGTCCAAGTCATTTTGTCGTCTTTGAATGATAGCTCAGCAGTGATAGCTCTTCTAATTGCCAAAATCTTGGCAAAAGAAAAGAAGTGTGGTTTGAGGAGAATACACCGGTGAACTCTATGAGTGTTTGGCCACTGCTTCACGGTATGAACCTTGCCTATTTTGAATCGAATAGAGCTGCAAATTGTTAGTCAGTTAGCATTTTAATCAGTCTAATCTTAGGCCTCAGCTTACACTAACTCGCACAAATGTTTTCAGGCACGATGATTCATGATTGTTCTTTACTACTGCATTATCAGTATATTGAAAAAAATGATGTTACAGATACAAAAGGATTTTGATTAAGTGAAGAGTAGTGGTTTCAAATTTGTAGCATTACTGAAACCAGCAGCTACAAAATTTTAGTGTTGTACAAATGAATGTAGATTGCGATCTCTTGAGTGAAGGATGGCGGTCCTAAATTCTATTGGTGAAAAATAATGGCATTGAGAACTCAAACTGAATGGCCAATCAAGTTCACAAAAACATCTAAAAGTAAAACCAAGTCCAATTCTTTTCCAGCTGTGATCACCTATCAAATGCATGATAAAGGCATTGTGTTTTCAAATAAATGATTATAAGTTGAACATCTGAAGTAGCCATCTACGTAATTTTCTTTCCAAAGCTAGTCCTAGTTGTCCAAGGTCAAATTTCAGATGAACAGAAAGAAAATAAACAGACTTCGCTGCATAACGTATCACATCTACTGTGGTGCCACAATAAGAAGCAGAACTTGACATTTCCAAAATGCAGCTTTTGCTTGGATTAAAGACAATTCTCCATTGTAAAGAGAATGGATTTCATCTCATCTAGTACTAAAAGGTTGAACAAGGCATTTACAAAATTAAACAAAAGAGAAAGCAGACTTGTTTACTGAAATCCCATTGCAATAACCAAACTATCCTACTAAAAATCAGCAACACAGAAGACACTTTCCTATTGGTCACAAACACTATATCTGACCTATTCTTCAATATCATCAGACTCCTTTTCTTTCTCTTCTTCTTGTTCTTTCTCTTCTTGTTCTTTCTGTTCATTCTCAGGTTCCTGTTCTTGTTCAGGTTCTTCATCTGCATTCTCAGCATTGTAATTCTCCATAGCCTTCTGAAACTCTGCCTTGAGCTCAGCACATTTCTCTACATAAGGCTTCTTCTCCTGACAACAAAATTCAAAAGATATTAATCTTCTACACCCATAATAATATGCATCATTCATGACAACAATACAGTAAACATTAGATAAACACAATAAGAATTATTAACTCACTTCATCTGACATGGATTTCCACTTCTGACCACCTTCCTTAGCAACCTTCACATAAAAATTAACAACAAATCAATCAATAATAGAGAATTCAATTACAAATTCATCAAGACAAAATATACTACTAAAGAGATGTCAATACTGATTAGTACCACTGAAACACTTTTATTGTCTGGATTTGCCTCCTTAAACTCCTTTCTGAAATCCTCCCTAGAGTAGAACCAATATACATGAAAAAATTAGCAACTCACACAACAAGCCTATAAACTTGTTAAATTTAAATGATTCAGAACAGGTAAATGAAAAGCAATAAAGAGACGAAGGGTTGTACATGAAGGCAAAGAAAGCAGTTGGAGGACGCTTAGGCGCATTAGGATCCTTGGCTTTCTGTTCTTTCTTAGTCTTCTTTGGTTTTGGTTTTGGTTCAGATGATACAGTCTTTTTCCTATAATTTAAGAACAAAGTAAACCCTAAAGTTAGTTTCACAAACAAATACAAAACGAAAGAAAATCAACAGGAGAAATTAGTGAAAAAGAGGTTTTAC
>JAJJMA010129055.1:0-12252 GCA_023529015.1 Papaver nudicaule | reverse complement strand
CGCACGGCTGCACTCGGTGTTGTAAGACCTAGTTGGCTCCAGTTATATAAGTTCCTTAAGTGGTTCTTCGTGTATAACTGAGGTAGATTTGAATTGGGCATTGCTTACTTGGTTTGCGTGTCAGCCCCGATTTGTAAAGTAGATTTCCGTATGACCTGGATTTAACAATCCGAAGGAAGTCATCTTGTGCGTGGTAAACTGATAGAGGACAGCTACACCATACGTCAACAGTTTGGTTGAAAAGCCAGTATTGCTGACACAAGCCTTTGGCATCGGTCAAAGCAACTCCTAGGCTTGTAACGGACGTCAGCTAGGGGAATCAAGTGCGTGACGATCTGTGGGGGATCCAGAGACGTAAGGAAGGCGACAGTAGCCAATTCGCTTAGAGGGCTTGAGTTGGTCTCTGCTACATCCCAGACCGAAGTCTTATAGTAGGCTAGTGTTTGTAGTCAGTTTGTACTGGGCGGTGTTCAAAACTGGACGAGGTCCCGAGGTTTTTCTGCAAGGCAGTTTCCTCGTTAAAAAACGTTTGGTGTCTTGTGTGCTTTTACTTTCCGCATTATAACTCTGATTTATAATTAAAGCACCAAGTAGTAAGTTATTGCCTAACTGTCGAGATTACTCCAGTTAGAGGTTTGGATATTGATTTTTGAGATCGTCCAGACTTTTACCATAAGACTCACAAGCCATAACGAAAAGTTGGTAGTATTTCGGTACCCCTTCTTTTTCACCGAGTACACCACCAATCTTTTATTTTAGTCCACCTATAAGTCAAACCTTGAACGATTCCTGTACTCAAGAACTCAAGAACAAGATCTCCTTCAGATCTGATTGATTCACACGAGGGAGTCAATACAAGAATCCGAAAGGCTATGTCAACAACCAAGTACGATACTTTAATTATATATGATAATTCAAATATAACGCGGAAGTAAAGTAAAGTACACACAAGATTTTTGTTAACGAGGAAACTACAAACTCGTAGAAAAACCCCGGGACCTAGTCCAGTTTGAATACTCTTAAGAATTAAGCCGCCAACACACCTACTCTCAGACTTCGGACTAGCTAGTGCAGACAATATGAACCTAATACGACTATTAGTCACAAAGATTTCCCCTCAGTATTCCTACGCTCCAACCACAACAAGGTGGTCACGCACATGTACTCCCTTATTACGCAAACAAACGTCCTTTACTATCTTACGCAAGAGTTGGCTCACAGCCTGTCGCGAGGACTATAGCTACCCGACCTCCAATCGGACGATTACAACCTTAGTGAACAACAACAAAATAATGGTAGGTCAAATCGCTAGATGATATCCTTGGTAACTTAACAGATATTTCACCGAAGTTCTTTTACACCAAGAGTGAGGATATATTAAGTTTACTTAGGCAATAAACTCCTCGAGATATCAATCAAGGTTTCAAAACCTAAACTCCCGAAATAGCAACCTTGTCGTCCCAGTTGGAATCACGCAATAATGGATGCGCTACAAATGTGTGTGACCGTGAAGAACAGTGTACCTGCAAAACAAATCCAATAACAACAATTCTTGATTCCACTCAATATTTATAGTTTAGGCACACAAACTAAAAGCAGTTTGCTGACAAATCCAGGATAATAGATAGAGTATGTTCTTATCACAACGATCTTGAGTGGCCTTATATTAGAAGAGAAGGACCATAGAATAAACAAGATCGCAAGGTTTGATAGACGTGATAGAACAGAACACAAGTACAATACAAAGAAGACTGGTAAACATAAACTAGTTTACCGTAAGAGGTACTTCTAGGCTTCTTGATCCCTAGAGAAGACTTTCACGCAATTCTAGACCGAGAGCAAAAGCAAGGTAACTGAAAAGAAAAGCGGCAAACACAAGCTATTGGAGATAAGATTGGTAGAGGGATAAAGCTTTTAGGAGAGAAACCACTCCTATTTATATTGACTAAGGCTTAGCTTTGAAATGAGGCTAACTTAATTTCGGAAATTCCACAAAGCACATTTACATAATAATTCTGAAATTCCGCATTTAGTCTCATAGCATTTAATGAGATCTAATACTCTAGCATTTTACATTTATGAAAAATATAAATCATAAAGAAAATATATTTTCAAAAGATGTTTAGCCAAGAGCAATCAAAGCGAATAATATTCATAAGGTATATTTGGAAATTTCTTTAATTCGAAATATAACGCTTACCAAATATACTCCCTGGGAAAGAGCTCATTTCGAAACGTGTCCTTTTGTTTCGAAAATCTCCATAGATATTATTACTTCCAAATGTCGTCATCATCTTTAACAATGTCGACATTACTTCCTGGGTATTACTGGGCTAACCAGACGAACCTAGGTGGAAGTGGGTATTTTAGGAGTAAAACAATAAAGAGAATCTGAGGGGTAAAGTATGAAGTGTGATGATGTAATAAAACATTATGATGAATTCGAGAGGTCAAGATCGAACAAGACTCGCCTAAACCAAGAAATGGCCGTTCGAGTATTGCTTCAGTTACAAGAAGAGGAAATAGGGTTGGTTTAGGGAGGGAAGCAGAGAAAGATGAGATCAGAGAATTGCTATGATTTTCTGTGATGTTGATGATTGAATTGCTAAAGAAGATTGGATATTCAGTTCTCACTAGATATTAAATGCTGAATGAGAAGAGTTAATCAATGATCGATGAGATTGATTGATTGAACTTGCACTGAATTAAACTGTTTGTTCTTGCTGGAGAACTTGTTGTTTCCAAACTGGTCGAGTGACCTATTTATAGCAATAGAATTCAACTGATCTCGTAAGAAGTGGAAGAAGTGGAAGAGTGGGAGTGTGGAGTGAGTGGGGCAAGTCTTGCGCCTAATATTAGGGAAGAATGAACCGCCCACTACTCTATCCCATCTTCTCAGCAACGTTCGCACGACTTAGTTTTCTTTCCCGTTAAGTGATTGAGCCGTTGCAATCACACGTGCCGTAGACCGCCAAACCAAAACCCTAAAGAATATCCCCCCATGTAACTTACTTGATTCTCGTAAGATTTGTTAAATATTTATTAAGTCAAAGATGACTAGGTGAAAGTCGTACCAATTACTTGGTAAACTTAGGACTTTGCGATAAGATAGAGATTAAGCGATAAGCTTTGAATATCTCTTTAAGATTTGGTTTAAGGATTGAGTCGGGCAATCGCCATTTAAACCAATGAAATAAATCTAAGGGTTGAGCTAGCAACCGCCATTAGATTAGGTAAGATAAGTCTAAGGATTGAGCTTATGCAATCGCCAATTAGACTGAGAGGATTTCAGCAACTCTCTGTGGCAACAGTCAAATGAATACGACTTTCAGTTTGCCATAAATATGAGAAATTGGCTTGTGGCATGTAATGCACCAATTCTCTGAGTAATGAAGACATATGAATGTCTAAAATAATATATATCATAGCCATGAGTCATGATTAAGAATTATAGCACTGATTTATAGAAGCAAGTCCATAATCAGGAAAAACAGACGAATGATGCTATCACAGCGTAGCCATCATCAAGAATGCATAAGCATTGCCAACATAAGACCTAAAGATAGGCCATAATAATCATAATAAGCCATATTGCATGGTGTAATAATCTTATTGAGGAGTTAGGTATAAGGCGCAAAGGATGAGTCACAACATTTATGAATTTTCAGATTTCTGGACAGTTTACATTTTGTCCATTGATAAAATCACCCAGGCCAGACCATATTAGATAAAATTCTGAATTTTTAGTATGTTATAGGGAACTCACAGAGGAAAATATTTCGTGAAGGAAGCACCCCCTAATTCCTCACGGATTGGGCGGTAAAAATCACGCCACGAGGAAATACGTGAGCTGTCAGGTTTCCTCGATTAGGAAACTAGAGTATTATGGACTAAATAAAATCCATAATCCTCTAGGATTTGGATCAGTGGGACCCATAAGTAGAGGGGAGGCTAGAGAAGAATATATTCTAGTCCCAAGGGGGCAACTAGAGCCCGTGAGAGAAGAAAATATCATGGCTCTTCGTGAGCACAAGTAGGGGAAAACCGTAAGGCCCCCAAGAGTTAGTCGCGCCCTGACTTTGGGCCTCCAAGATTTGGCCAAGGCAAAGTCATGGGGCTCCAAAACTAGGCCAGGGCAATAGCATGGGTACCCATAATTAGGCCAAGGAGGTGGCGTGGGCACCCAAGTGCCAAGGCACGCCAGAGACATGGATACCCAAGATTAGGGCAAGCTAGAAGTATGAGCATCCAAGGCTAGGGCAGGGATTAACCTTGGGCCTCCAAGGAGAAGGGGCGTGAAGCATTGGCGGGGCTATAGGCCAAGAAAAGTGGCCAAAGCTAATGGTGGGCTAAGCTAGGCGGGAGCTAAGCTAGGCCATAAGGGTGAAAGCCAAGGTGTTGGCGGCCAAGGCCAATGGCGGGTTAAGCTAGGCCATAAGAAATATGGCCAAAGCTTAATGGCGGGCTAAGCCAGGCCATAAGCCAAGGAAGGACAATGGCGAGATTAGGCTTTGGCGTGGTTAAGCTTAGGCCAAGAGCCAAGGAATGTGGACAATGGCGTGAGGCTTTGGCGGGACTAGGCTTAGGCGGGAGCTAAGCTAGGCCATAGGCCACGGAATGAAGAAGGCGGGTTAGGTTAGGCCATAAGGAAGAAGGCCAAAGTGTTGGCGGGGTTAAGCCTAGGCCATAGGCCAAGATGATGACCGTGTATACCCCTCTTGCTAGTGGCGTGAATGGCCTAAGATTTTGGCTCGAGCATAGGCCAGGTTAATGCGTATGCATAGGTATTTTATCGTATAGGCTAGGGATATGGACCATGCTACTAGGCTAGGGTCGTGAGACATCAAAATACAGCTAATGGTAATTTAAATATCTTATCCCTACCATAAAATAAATTCATACCTTTTCTTGAGCTATTCCAGGATGCCAGAAATTGATGCGAAATTACTCCTGTGACCTCCTCGCCAAAAACCACCATCAACATTAAGTCCCCTGCGCAGCATGGAACCGTGAGTGTTCCAGGGTGAGCATAGAGTTGATGGACCAGCCGCCTCCGCATAGAAGCCTTGTCCACGAGCATGAAGTCCAAACAGGGCCTAAAGGCCAACCCCATTCAAGCAGCGCCTAGAAAACCCTAACTAGGTTAGGATTTCCCCAAACCGTGCGTGATACTATGCAGGTCAATGGCTTCAACGGGTATAATCTTATCTCCACACTTGTCAGTCCACTTGTAGATGTATCTGAGTCAACTCCTCTTATGTAGGCAACAGTTACTTCTAGAGTTTGAATTCTCAAAACCCTAAAATTTAAAGTTACTCCGCGCCTATAAATATATACACCCAGCAACGTCCTGGAGCAGTGACGTTCCTTTGAGCCAATTTATCAAGCGTAGGACTTGGATTCCCAGCTCTGTAAGTAATTCTCCACTTGTGCTTCCTCATATATATATATATATATATATATATATTTCGGAAATTTATTAATCATAAGTTAACTGTAGAATGAAGATGAAGGAGATAGCAGTACCAGTAATCCACGAAGCAAGATACCAAGGATGAGCAACTCTTCACCAGTAAATCCCCTTCTTTATGCACTTCATTTATTAAACACGAGAATATTTCCTTACTCTTTATTCTTTGCAGATGCGTAAGAAGAGTGTTCGTGCTCCCCCAAGGAAGATAACCAAGATTCCCCACTCTCCTACTTACAGTCCTGCTTCAGTGGTGGACCTTGAAGATCACGTCCCCCCTGGTAATAGCATCAGGGCAAGCCTTCCTTTTGATCCTCAAATGCAATCCCTATCCCAAGATTACGAATCTGTTGGTGGCTTCTTAATTCGGAAGAAATATGTTTCCCTGTATACAAAAATATGGAGAAAATACGGCCACATAGCTACTACCCAAGTCTTGGGTAAGGACTGTTCATCAGTCTTGGTGTCCATGATCGCATTACTGATGCCAATGATAGCAAAGATGGAACAAGGATCACTGCACAAGATTGACTTGTCTACTATTCTGAGATGGGAACGTCTACTTTCTTCAGTTGAAAATGTCAAGTTCAGAATTGGATGGCTTCAACAACGACTTGAAAAGATAAAGATGGACCGATTGTCCTTTCTCGCAGATGGCCCTGATCCCGAGATTATCGATAAAGATGAGAAAGCCATTGATGAAGAAACTGAGAAGGTTAATCAAATGGTGGAAAGCCTGAAGACTCTGGAACATGAGATTGCTGCAGAGATGAAGGCTAAAGAGGAAACAAGAGAAAGGGAATTGAAGACCCTTAAAGAGAAAATTGCAGAAGAAACTGCGAAAGTGGGTGAAGCTATCCAAAATTTATCGGCTAAAACCGCAGCGTTTCAGGAAAAGATGGAAAGCTTGTATCAGAAAGATTATGCGCTCCTGGAAGGCTTATTCTGAAGAAAGATTTTTTTTTTTTTTTTTTGAATTGAATTGAATAAGTAATATTTTCTGAATGAAAAGTTTTTATAAAGATTGCAATTGTTGAGTGCAAATGAGGTTTGCACTAACTTGGAAGGAATCATAAAATTTTTACAAAGAAGTGATCAGAAATTCATACGTAATAAGGTTTGAGCCATTTTCCGTTGGTTACCGTACCTTCGGGTTTTCCATCCAAGGTAGAGATTTTGTAGTAGCCACTAAGCGCCGCTTTAGTCACCACGTATGGCCCATCCCAATTAGCTGAGAATTTTGGAGCTGACATATCTTGCTGAATATGCTTGGCAGTCTTTAATACCAAGTCCCCAACTTGGAAGATTCTTGGCTTTACCGCCTTATCATATGCTCTAGAAATCCTTCTTCTGTAAGCTTCCATGTAAGCTTCTGCTTTCGTACGCCTATCCTCAACAGTATCCAATTCCGCAAACCTAGAACCAGAAATGTCGGCGTAGACTCCACTAGCCAGGGCGATGCGTGCCGAAGGAATCTTGATTTCAGCTGGAAGAATGGCGTCAGTACCATATACCAAAGAGTATGGAGAAGCTCCTGTAGAACTCCTTGGAGAAATTCTGTATGCCCATAGCGCCATGGGGAGCTTTTCATGCCAAGATCGCTGGTTATCATGAACGGTTCGACTCAGAATCCGAATCAACGTCTTGTTAGTGCTTTCAGCTTGCCCATTTCCTTTAGGATAATAAGGTGTAGAGCAGATATGCTGAATGCCATACTCTTGAAGTAATTCCCCCACATCTTGATTGACAAAAGGCGAGCCATTATCTGTTATGATGTGCTTAGGAACTCCAAACCTACAGATGATATGCTCCTTGATGAACTGAGCTATATTGACACCTTTGGTTTTCTTAAGCGGAATCGCCTCCACCCATTTTGTGAAATACTCAGTAGTGGTTATAATGTGCTCATGCTGTAAAGAAGATGCGGGATTGATCTTTCCAATAAGATCAAGTCCCCAGCTATAAAACGGCCAAGGACTGCTGATGGATTGCAAAGGAAGACACGGAGAGTGTATAAGGTTGTTATGAACCTGACACTGATGGCACCTTCGAACAAACATGGCAGCATCGTCTTCCATAGTAGGCCAATAATATTTTTCATGAATTTGTAAAAATAATTTCTTCTTACCTTGGTGTTCGCCTTCGTGCATCTCCTTGAGTATGGTATTCGTCTCAGGATCTGCCAAGCAGCGTAATAAATCCCACCAAAGCTTTTGCGGTACAGAATTCCTTCGTGAAAGACGAACCTTGTTGCTCGCCTTTTTAGTCTTTCCGCATCTTTCTTCTCAGCAGGTAGGACATGGTCCCGGAGATATTGGATGTAAGGTTCACGCCAATCTTCGACGGGATGTACCATCAAGGCTTCAGAATGATGTACAGCAGATTGGCACTTACTGCAAGAGCCTTGTATTTCTCTAGATTGAGTTTCCATGGCGGGCCAGTAGTATCCCAACCGTTGGAGTCGTCTGTATAGAGTGACCACTAGACTTTGTCCGCAGATTTCCTTGTGAACGTGATGAAGTCGTTGTTGGGCCTCGATATCTCCAAGACACCTGGATAAAGATCCGTCTGAATTCCTATGATAAAGAATTCCGTGTAATAAGAAAAAGTTCTTCAGGTCTTTGAGACAAACTTTTCTTTCTGGTGATGATTGAGTGAGTTCATCAATGACAGGTGTCCTCCAGTCATGTACCGCTGGCTCGCCAGTTTGTGCTAACCAAGTTGATGAAAGTGTACGCTTATGCACAGTGAGAGTTGTTTCCATGCCTTCAAACTGTAACTTCGAAGCCAATGTTGCTAGACAATCAGCATGCCTGTTATTAGTTCGACCAGTATGAATGATAATAGCTTCAGAGAAACGAGTTAATAGTCTCTGTGCTTCAGCGCGAAAAGGAGCTAGAGTGACCTCCTTTAATGAGTAAACACCATTCATTTGATTCACCAGTAATTTGGAATCACCCCTAATCTCCAGATTGGTAGCTCCCGCTTGTTCGGCCAATGATAATCCAATCAGGAATGCTTCGTACTCCGCTGAATTGGTAGTACATCGGAAGTCTAATTTGAATGAGTGTGAGAATATCTCGCCGGTAGGAGAAACCAATACTACTCCAGCTCCTCCAGTGTTGTTACTCGGTGTAGCGGAGCCATCGAAGTATAATAGCCAAGTATCCTCTTTGACCAGAGATATTTCCGGGAATTCTCCAGGTACATCTTCATGCAGGGCGGTGGTATCCTCTCCAGGGAAGGCTGCAAGAAGATCTGCGACAGCTTGGCCTTTGATTGCCTTCGGAGCCACACAAGCGATATCAAACTCCGACATTTGTAGTAGCCAACGTGCTGGCCTTCCGAGCAGAGCCGGTTTTGACAGGAGGAATCTTATGGGGTCTGCTTTTGTGATTAGCACGACCCTGTTTAATAAGAGATAATGCCTGAACTTCTGGATTGCGAAGACTAAGGATAGGCATGCCTTCTCTACCTTCGGATAGCGGAGTTCAGCGTTCTTCAGAGTACGACTAATGTAATATACTGGATATTCAACATTATCATCACCTTCTTGCGCGAGGAGTGCTCCAATAGCAGTGTCACTTGATGCCGTATAAAGAAGTAGAGGACGTCCCTGCACTGGTTCTTTCATCACTGCTGGTGATAGCAGCAATTGTTGGATCTTCCTAAAAGCTTCCTCTTGGACAGGAGACCATATGAAATCCGCTCCCTTCTTGAGTAGAGGAATGAATGATACCACGAATTGTGCTAAGCCGGGAATAAAACTCCGTATGTAAGAGACCTTCCCCATGAAGCTTTTGAACTCTTTTACCGTCTTTGGTGGCGGCATTGTGGTGATTGCTTGCGTTTTGGTAGGGTCTACCTTGATTCCTTCTTCAGTTACTTGAAAGCCTAAGAACTTGCCTGAAGAAACCCCAAACGCGCACTTCAGAGGATTCATCTTCAATTTGTATTCTCTGCATCTGTCGAACACCTGTCTCAGCACGTCTAGATGAGATGCTCGTGTTTTTGACTTGACAACAACATCGTCCACGTAATCTTCAATTTGTTTATGCATCATTTCATGGAATATTGCTGTCATAGCTCGCTGATAAGTAGCACCTGCATTCTTGAGCCCAAAGGGCATCACAGTATAATGAAAATTCCCAATTGGAGTTCGGAAAGCAGTCTTACTCGCATCTGAATCGTACATCTTGATTTGGTTGTAGCCAAACCATCCATGAATGAGAACATGGCATGACCGCAGGTAGCATCTACCAGCATGTCGATATTGGGTAGCGGGAAATCGTCTTTGGGACAGCATTTGTTCAGATCCCTGAAATCTACACAGCATCTGATTTGACCATTTTTCTTCTTGACTGGTACCACGTTAGCTAGCCAAGTAGGATGATGAATGGGTTTGATGAACCCTGCAGAGAGTAACTTTTGAATCTCGACTTTGATTTGTTCTTCTATCTCATGTCGAAAGTGGCGTGGTTGTTGCTTCACCGTCTTTGACCCGGGGTAAAACATGAAGATGATGTGTCACCAATTTGTCGTCCAGCCCGGGCATTTCTTCGTAAGTCCAAGCGAAAACATCTTGGTACTCTTTGAGAAGATTAACTAGGGCCCCACGTTCCTCTGCTGATAAGGACGAGCTGACAGAGATAGGTCGGGGGATCTCATCAGTCCCTATGTTGACGGTTTCGAGAGCGTCAGTGGTGGAGTCGGATCCATCCTGTAGTTGTGGCGGAGCTTCCTGGATTTCTTCCTCTAAGGATCCTTCATTCTGATAACATTCTTCGATGCGGGGAGGTTTTGCGCCACCCTCCCCTGTTAATCGCTAACATTTCCGTCGCGAGTAGATAGTTCTACCCTCGTCATCATATTGAGTAGTGAAATTATAACTTCTTTTGGAATAAGGTGACTTATGAGACATAATTAAACCGTACTTAAGGAGTCCTGATGAAGTAGATGCGCCTTCCACGTTTTCCTTGATTGGCGTGTATGAGAGTGGCTTCTCGTTTTTGATAGAGTCCCACGCAGGTAGAGGAATGCTGTAGACTTTGTTAGGTGGCTCTGGCGCGGTTTCTTTTGGTTCGAAGAACTCTGCTTCGTATATTGGCGAATATGGAGATGATGACGCCGCGACACGAATGATTTCTTTATCGAGCACCGCCTTCATACATTGGTGATAAGTAGACGGGACGACTTTGTTGTCGTGGATCCAGGGGCGCCCTAATATCATGTGGTAATCAGGTTCTTTCTCGATGACATGAAACTTCACCCTTGATTGGATGGGTCCCACCTTGAGATCCAAGTTGACATACCCGTAGGTATTAGTCATGTTTCCTTCAAAATCTTTCATTACGACAGGATGGTGTACGATTTGATTTTTAGGAAGCCTAGCGGTGCGTAGAGTCTTCAAAGTTATGATGTTGGCAGCAGCTCCAGTATCAACCAAAGCTCTTTTGAACTCCACATTTTTGACATGCGCTGTGACGTACAGGGCTCGATTATGCCCGTCTTCGGCCATCATATCTTCCTCAGTAAAGGTAATATCCTTCACCATGGGCTCAGATGCGAGAGACATCTTCGAAACTTCTAGTGAGGGCGGAGTTAGATCCGCGCTGAAAGCAATGCTGTTGAGAGCAGCGAACGTGTCTACCCTCTGTCCTCTTGAGAAATGTAATAATTCACATAAATTTTCTATTAAGAAACTAGCCTCTTGACTTACTGGTTTTTCATAGGTGGTGAAACTCTGGATGCGTCGAGGTGGGTTGGTGGCCTCATTGTGCGGGCCTTCAGTCCCCAGTCCCCTGTTGACAGAGTTATCTCCCATATCAGCGTATTGTCCGGCTATTACATGGAGTTGTTGGAATGTGCGGGGCTGGAATCTCCTCATTGATTCTTGATGCCATGTCTCCATCCCTCCTATGCAAATCCCCACCAACTGTGATTCGTTCATCTCCCTGTTATGATAATCCAAAGCCTTGGCTCTGAACCTTTGTACGAAATCTTCTGGATCCTCCTCTTCTTCCTGATAAGTCTTTACCAAATCTGAAAGACTAACTTGGCTAGGAATGGGGGTATCATATGTGGGAGCGACATTGATAGGGGCCCCCACACTATGAGGCGTGATAGCAAGTGGCAGAGGCAAAGCAGGGCCCAAACCGAGAGATTGGGTGATGGTAGGAGTGAAAGGAGAAGACGAGTTGGGCCCCACTAGAGAGGGGACGCCATTAGGAGTGATGGTAGTCACGTTTTTGGTGGTGAGGCCAGCAGTGGCATCTTGATTGGTTGCCCCTGTAGCAAATAGGGACATGTTGGAATAGGATAGGGATAAGGTGGACCCCTGCTGGACGTTCTGGAGAGGTGAGGATGGAGTAGGCGTGGTGGATCCCACCAGAGGGGATGACACGTCCAAGGGAGAGGGGGATAAGGTTGGCCCCCTCTGAGTTGAGGCAGAGGCAAAATTAGGGTTAGGGTTTGAGCTCACGGCTGGGATTGTGGGGCCAGAGGTGATGGCGCCACTTGCTTGGGTGTTTGTGACCCCACTTGCAGTAGGCAAACTCGTGGGGATACTAGGGTTATTTGGAGAATTTGTATTCTCTGAACTCTGCCTCCTGGTTTCAACCATATCTTCTTAAAACCGAGATAATGACCTCCCACTGTGGTCGCCAAATGTTTTAGGAGTAAAACAATAAAGAGAATCTGAGGGGTAAAGTATGAAGTGTGATGATGTAATAAAAGATTATGATGAATTCGAGAGGTCAAGATCGAACAAGACTCGCCTAAAC
>JAJJMA010129051.1:0-12506 GCA_023529015.1 Papaver nudicaule | reverse complement strand
TGGGTGTACTGTGTAAGATCTAACCATCGGGATTTTACACAGTTACATTTTGGCGCTAGAAAAGGTTTTGAACTTGTGTTTCCTGGATTTGTTGGTATGATTTATTGATGTTCTTTTCTTTCCATATGTGGTATGAATCGCATGAATAGCAACTTGTCGGTACTATTTCAGTTACCTTTACTCGCTATATATAGGATTTCTTATTGATTCTTCATGAGTTTTAGCTCATCCATGTTTTCTCTGATTCTGTGTATGAGTTGAGATGTTACTGTGTATTCTTTGTTTTTCTATATATGGTATAGCATTAGACCTATAGAGCTCGCCGTTATATTGCAGCGAAATTTTCACGCTATTTTGGGATGTTCTGCTCACCCTATGACATTTCTTCATGATTTCGCCTTTGTTTTGCTACATATGGTATGATGGGTAACTCGTTATAAAGATCCTCTTGCACAGTGTTGCTAAAATTAGAAAGCATTAGAGTTTTTTTAGTATGTTATAACGATGGTTCTAGATTCTCGATGAACATTTTTCCTTACCATTTAAAGAAATCATGTTATGTGGAGTGCTAGTATGCTTATAAGAGATGATTAATCGGCCTGATAGGACAATGGCATCACAAATTTCACTTTTCTCACATGAGCAGTAGGAAATCGCTGTTTTGGGGTCTGAATCTCCAAATATAGATATATATTTTCTGGAAAGGAAAATGTTAGTTCTGGTAGTTGGTATAAAACCACAGTTTCATAAAGAAAATATCATCTTAAAATCTTGCTAAGCTGCTTTCCTAAATATTGGTCGTACAATCATTTTGATTTCAAAATCATAGTCACATAGGTTGTTTTGCAATTTTTGCCATGCTTAGGTCATTATCTGCCTATCACGTGATACAAAGTTGTTCCTTTTGTATTTCATTCATCAATATTCTGAAAAGTAATCCAACTAACTTATTTGGCATTTACCCACAGTACTAACAGAGCAATACTGTCAGGAAGTGTGCTTGTCTTCTTTTACAGTACCTCGGCGAATGGGTCCTAGAGGAAGAAGTGATAAAGCCCCGGCGGGTAGGCCTCCTCGACACCCTATACTTCCCACACCGGCGACACTCCCGAGTGGCCGCAGTACTAGAAGCAGAGCAATGGAGCTAGCAGGACCAGTGGATCCTAATGTGGCAAGTTCATCTCGCCGATCACCTACCCAACAAATGACTCGTCAAGAAGAAGTACACATGGAGGATATTACTCGCTTTGAGAATGCGGAGAGGTCACCTGAGCCTAACCCAATGTTAACAAGAATCAGTAGTGCAGTAGAAGCAAATGCTTGTGGCGAGCAGATTGGTGCTGGAGGATTCATCAGAGGAGAGACATCGAATGCAGGAGGAGCAGCTCAAAATGCAATGGCAGGATGCAGAGTGGCGGCCAATATTCAGCAACAGTTGGTGCAAGATGTTGGCGAGACCCAGCATGTAGTGGAAGAAGCCCCAGCGGTGGTGCCAGAGACTCCACAGGCGGCCAGTAGAAATGGTGCAATGACAGTACCTGGAGCAACTGTAACTCGACCAGTCGTGATAGCAGATAACACCGGATCCACTAATACCACAGAAACATTGCTAAGGCAAATTCTGGAGGCCAATAACAGGCAGGCTAGTCAGTTTGAAAGACAAATGCAATTGCAAATGGAGACGGTACTTCAGAGTCATAGAGAGTTGATGGCGGCACAGAACAAAGGTCAGGGGTCCCACTCGCACTCAATTCGCCGAGAGCATTCATCTCGCCATGGATCTCACACTCACTCATCTCGCCATGAGTCTCACTCCCATACAACTTCATCTCGTCGAGTCGAAAAAAGTGGAACCAGCTCGACTGAAATCTCAGACCCATCGGCGAAGTATGATGAGAGAGGTAGAAGGATAAATCTACCTGGAAAGGATAAAGACCGCAGCAGCTCTAGGCGACGACATAAGGTAGATAAAGAGATGAAGAAGGACTTGCGCCAGCTAAAAGATAAAGTAGAAGCTTTAAGTGGGTCTTCAAGGGAGTCCAAGTATAGAGTCGCACTCTTAGAGGCACAAAAAACACCTTTTCATGACTGTATTACGTATGGACACGTGTCTCCCAAGTATTCTCCCCCAAAGTTTACTTCTTTCTATGATGGAACTGGAGATCCTACACAGCACTCGAGGGCTTATAAGCGAGACATGGCAGCTTGGGTAGGTTCGGATCCTATAATGTGTATGGCTTTCCCGGCTACACTAAAAGATGAAGCCCTAGCCTGGTTTGATGGGCTAGAAGAAGGAAAAATCAAATCCTTTGAGAAGTTAGAAAGTAGATTCTTACACGCTTTTATTCAGAACAATAGAGGCCGGCCTGGTGTGGAAAGATTATTCAATGTTAAGAGAAGACCCTCGGAGACTTATAAAGTTTTTATTACAAGATGGAGAAAAGCAAGTGGCGAGGTAGGATCAGAAGTTTCAGAAAAGGAGAAAATAAGATCATTTCTTAGTGCTATGGAGACTACTGACCAGCTGTACCAGAAGCTGTTTTGGAACATGCCGCAAGATCTGCTGACCTTGAGGGCAATGCAAGACGAATGGTTAAGTTTTGAAGAAATCAGAGAAGAAGAGTTGCGACTAAAGAAGGAAAGAGCAAAACAAATTCACTCGATCAATAGCTTATCGCCGGAAGACCAAGAAGAACTTAAAAAAGAATGGTTGAAGGCAGAACAGAGGAAGTCGGCACAGAACCCATCCTCGGCGATAGTAGTTTCCGAGGCAGGAAAGCAGCAGGTTACCGCCGAGCAACATTGGAATTCTCAGAAGCGAGGAAATTATGATGGGCGAGATAAGCAAGACAACAGGGGCGGAAATTATGGACGAGGAGGAAGAGATAACCGGCGGAATGGGAATGGAGACAGAAGATATAATGGGGATAATAGAAAGTTTGGCAGAGGCAACCAGCAACCTTTTCAAGACGCTACTTTGCCCAAGTTGCGTGTTTCTTATACAGATGCATTTGGTCAGATTGAAAGTTCAAATTGTAGGAATGAAATCCGCTATCCTTATAACAGAGGAAACCCAAGGGTCCCGCCAGCCAATACCAATTCTTTCTGTCAATTTCACCAGTTCCATGGCCACTCAACAGAGAATTGTACCGGCGTACAGCAAGAAGTCCACCGATTCGTCAGTATGGGAAAATTTCAGGATTTCCTAGAGTTGCCGCCGCCACCTCCTCTCGTGGTCCAGCCAATTCAGGCCATTCCAGTCCACACTCCAAATGTGTATGAGGTTAAGGTTGAGCGAGATTTAATGGAATTAGATTGTTTTTCCATTGTGCATTCAAAAATTACCAGGGATGAATTTCATGATAATGTCATGTCTCGAGTCCATAAGCGAGATAGAATGGGAAATGAGATCTGTAGTGTCGCCGCTAAGCAAGAGCCGTTGCAGGAATGGATGAAAGCATGTGTTGGATTCTCTGCTCAAGAGATTCCACCAGAAGGAAGAAATCATAACAACCCTTTGGTTCTTACTATTCAGATGGAAGGCTTCAGGCTGCCGAAGGTGCTCATTGACCCGGGTAGTTCTGTGGACATCCTCTTCAACACTGCCTTTGAGGCAATGAGAGCGAAAGACAAGAAAATACCTTCGCCGACGGTATCCTCTTATAACATTTATGGATTTAATGGCATCGCATCTAAGCCTAAAGGCGAAATCGAGTTAAAAGTGAAAATCTGCGACGAGTACTTCTTGAATACCACTCTCTGTATTGTGGATGTTGACTCGCCGTATGCTGCAATTCTGGGGAGACCATGGCTCCACAGTTTAAAAGGAGTCCCTTCTACTTATCATCAGCGTCTAAGGTTCCCCACACCATTTGGAGTCGCCGAATATGTTGGAGATTTGTCAGTAGCCAGGGCGTGCAATTCAGCAGACGTGCAAATGCGAGAAAATCGAAAGGTGAAATTGGCGGAGAGAAAGAAGCTCAGTAAGGAAGCAGTTAAGGAGCAAGAAATTCTAGACTTCATCGCCAACCCAACCACATACGTGCATTCAGTCAACTCAGTAGAAGACTCGGCGAAGTCTGGAAATAAAACCTTATAGCAATTAAAGGAACCATCGCCGATGGGAGAACCCGAGCTGCATTTCACGGCGGTGGAACCTACTAAGGATGTTAATATCGGCGACGAACAGGAGCCAAAGATGGTGAAGATTGGTACTCTTTTAACTGAAGATGAATCGGCGAAATTGCTAGCGTTACTCAAGGAGTATGTTGATGTCTTTGCTTGGGGCATGAATGAGATGCCAGGGATTGATCCGGCGATAGCATGCCATAAGCTCGATATCGATCCAAAGGTTAGGCCATTCAAACAAAGAATTAGGAAACTGGCTCCAGTTTATAAAGAGGCAGTAGAGGCAGAAATTGACAAAATGAGAGCATCTGGTATAATAAGACCAGTGCAATATCCACAGTGGATAGCCAACATGGTTGTAGTACCAAAGAAGAACAAGGGAGTAAGGATCTGCATTGATTTCAGTGACCTTAACAGAGCTTTCCCCAAGAATAGTTTCCCATTGCCGAGTATTGACCAGACCGTGGACGCTACATCAGGTCACGAGTTGCTGTCATTTATGGATGGTTATTCAGGATATAACCAAATACCTTTGGCGGAGGAAGATCAGAAGCATACAGCTTTCTTCTCCACTAAGGGGCTATTTTGTTATACTAGGATGCCATTTGGGTTGAAGAATGCCGGCGCTACTTATCAAGAGATGGCACAGAAAATGTTTGAGAAATGGATTGGGAAGACGATGGAAGTCTATGTCGACGATATGCTTGTCAAGAGTAAGAAGAAACAAACTCATATGGAAGACCTAAGAGAAATATTTAACCATATGCGTGTTACTAAGCTCAAGATCAATCCAGCAAAATGTGTTTTCGGCGTGACCTCAGGAAAATCCTTGGGATATGTCGTCACAAAGAAGGGAGTGGAAGCTGATCAAGCCAAAGTTAAAGCAATCATAGAGATGCCCTCGCTGGTCACTGTAAAGGATGTTATGCGACTTAATGGGACTTTGGCGTCTCTCAACAGATTCATCTCAAGATTCTCCGATAAGTGCAAGCTGTTTTTCCAGACATTGAAGAAGGGAGAAAAGTTCAACTGGACTGAGGCACATGAAGCTGCATTTCAGGGTATTAAAAAGTATCTCGCTACTCTCCCAGCAATTCAGCCACCTGAGCACGGCGAGGAACTCAGAGTGTATCTCGCCGCTACGCCATTTGCCATAAGTGCAGTGCTTGTAAGAACCAAAGGTGGAGAAACACCTATATACTATATCAGTAGGACGTTGCAAGGAGCAGAGAAGAATTATACCAAAATAGAGCAATTAATTCTGGCTTTAGTTTTCGCATCTCAGCGATTACGTCCATATTTTCATGCCCATCCCATCGTGGTCCTCACAAAAACTCCAATAGAGTCTATCTTGCACAGCTCTCAACGAGTGGGACGCATCGCCAAGTGGAATCAGCAGATTGAACAATTCGGCGTCCAATATGAAATACGCACAGCTCAGCGGTCTCAAGTTATAGCAGATTTCCTCGCCGACTTCCCAATAGATGAAGAATAAGAGATTGAAGAAATCCCATCCTCCTTGGATGAGCAAGAGCATGAAGTTCCAGATTTATTGAAATGCAGGCCTGATGGATGGGAGGTTTATGTAGATGGTTCGTCGAATAAAGAAGGAAACGGAATTGGAATTGTTCTCATCTCGCCGAAAGGTGCCAGGATAGTGCACTCGCTAAGACTGGAATTCCCGGCGACTAACAATGAGGCAGAGTATGAAGCAGTCATTCATGCAATGCGGATACTCATCGAAATGAAAGTTAATAATGTTAGATTGACAAGTGATTCCCAGCTGGTGATTCGACAAATATCTGGACGATATCAGACAGCAGACCCATCTATGCAGAAGTACCTAAAACTTGCTAGGGAGTATGCCCAGAGGATTACGGGTATCAAGTTTCGCCACATCTGCAGAAAAGATAACAGGCACGCCGATGCATTGGCGTTTATCTCTTCCATGATGACGGACCCAGATGTTCCTTCAATAGCTATTGAAAGGGTAATGCAGCCATCAGTAATAGCACCAAGGCAATGGGAAGTATTAACAACAAGTGTTGAAGAATCAGCTGAAACAGATTGGAGATCGCCAATACGGTACTATTTAGACCACTTAACCTTACCAGGAAATCAAATCTTGGCCCATCAGATCATCAGTCGCTCGGCGAACTATGAACTTCGAGATGGAATCTTATATCGCCGGTCATTCTCTGGACCACTTTTGCGATGCGTATCAAGGGAGGAAGGTAATAAATTATTAAAGGAGATTCATGAAGGGGACTGTGGAAATCATGGTGGCCAAAGAGCTCTAGCTTTGAAGGTCAGAATGCAAGGATATTATTGGCCTTGGATGAATAGGGACGCAAAAGAATATGTTCAGCGATGCAAGCCATGCCAGCTGTATGGAAGAAGAATTAAAGCGCCAGCAACATCTTTAAACTCAGTGCTTAGCCCTTGGCCATTTGCCAAGTGGGGTATTGACATTATTGGTCCACTAACTACAGGCTCTGGACAGCGGAAGTACATTATTGTGGCGACAGACTATTTCACCAAGTGGTGTGAAGCTAAAGCTATCAGGAAGAAAACAGGACAAGAAGTGTTCACATTCATCTGGGAGAACATATTTTGCAGATTTGGTGTACCAGCGGAGATATGTACCGATAATGGGAAAGAACTGGTCGGCGACAATATAAGAAGGTTACTCGCCCATTACAATGTCAAATTGGGAAAGTCAACTCCCTTATACCCTCAGAGCAATGGCCAAGCAGAGGCCACCAATAAGACTATTGGAATGGGACTGAAGAAAAGATTGGAAAAGCACAAAAAGGCATGGTGTGAGCATTTACACAATGTCTTGTGGTCATATAGAACTACGGTTCGAGAAGCAACTGGGGCATCTCCTTTCTTACTCACTTTCGGCGCCGAGGCAGTACTCCCATCTGAAGTAATTCTGCCCACTACAAAGCATGAGGCATGGGAAAAGAATCTGAATACAGATCTAATCCTAGCCAAGCTAGATGACTTAGAAGAACAGCGATTGATCGCCCTTACTCACATGGAGAATTATCATCGGCGACTAGCAAGAGAATATAATAAGCGAGTGATTCCCAGAGAGTACTCACCCGGCGAGCTGGTGCTCCGAGAAGTTCCCCCATCTCAACGAGAAGGTTGCAGGAAGTTGGAACCTGTGTGGGATGGCCCTTATGTCGTCAAAAGAGTGGCTGGACCAGGAGCATATATACTAATTGATGAACATGGCGTACAACTTGAACACCCTTGGAACGCCAGGTTCCTTAAGAAGTACTATCCTTGAGAGATACCATGTAAAATCCGAAGTCTTGGGCGGGCATAATACCCAAGAAATCTTATTAGCTTGTGTAAAATAGCAGCAAATAAGATCCGGGGACGTAGGTTTGCTATCATGCGCCGAACCCCGTTAACAAATTATCGAGTCATTTGCACTTTCACTCACTGAGTAATCTAACTCCAGTGATAGATAGAATTCTAAAGCTCCAAGAGCAAAACAGCTGAGGCAAAATACTCAGTCGTCGGCTATAAAAGCCCAATGCAGAGGCACAAATACCCAAGGCAAAAAATGCCATACAAAACCCTGATCAGGTACTAAGGCCAAGTGCCATCTTTAAAAGCAAAACGCCCAAATCATTAAATTAACTAAGAGCCAAGATCTCTTATGCAGAAGACTTACTTCCATCGAGTGAAAGCCCTTATCGTAACTGTTAGTCCGACCCAGGCTAGTTGTAAGGCCAGTCGTGTTACTTGTTGATCTGTAAGTGTTTGTAAGGAAATAAGGTCCCCTTTTGCTGTAGCATCACATCGGCGGTTCCGCTGATGTGCTAATCCGTCTAAGCCATAGCATCACTCCTGGCGGAGTGTATTGAAGTCTATGAGGGCAACCCATTCTACTTATATTAGATCGCCGACGGGCACAAGTAATGGTTACGGCTGGGTTCTACCCTGTTGCTCTGGGAAATTGTTAGTTCAATTTATAAGATATTGTTGGCGGTAACGAGGGCCAGGGCTTCACTCCTTGGAAAGTTAGCTCTTGCAAGACAAGATGAAAATGAGCAAATATGCTTCTAAATATGCACAGGGAAAATTGCATATGGGAAACAGATGTCAGTAGACATAAAAACAAGCATCCATATATCAAGGATAACAAGAAAATGGTTCATTAAAAGAAAACCTACTAAAACAACATTCAAAAGGAAATAGTCCACTACAAGAAGACCAGAGGTAATAAGAAGAATGCAAAAACTAAAGGAAACAACAATCTATCTACCCCAGCATCTAGAAAGAAGAAGTAAAGTTACTCTAACACCTAGGATCCGCAAAAGGACTCTTGGGAGTAGAGGGCTTGTCCTGATCATGGTCGCCAAGAAGATCGGCGCCTATGTCGCCTGTCCCGCTATCATCAGGATGACAAACATTTTCAACAGTTCCAGCAACATTTGGCTCGCCAAGATTTCCCGTGCCTTGTTCGTCGACAGTAACAATTACCTCATCACTTTGCTCGGCGACTGGTTGACCAGCATTAACAGTCGCCGTTCCTGAAGTCTGCCATCCAACCTTTCCAGCAAAAGTAACAAGGGATAGATTTTGTCCCTTAGGAATTGCATTTTCAGCTTCATCTTCTGAGCTTTCTTCCTCAGACCACTGCTCCTCTCCCTCCTCTTCTTCATTTTCTTCCTCAGCTTCTTCTTCATTTTCTTCTGCAATCAGCACCTCTTTGCCTTTGGCAGTTGCCTTCTCTTGCTCGGCGAGTTGTTCTGGAGTGCGACGTATGTAGGCCGAGGGAATCTCCACATTAAGCTGAGGCAAGAATTTGTAAGCAAAATCCTGGGCTCCGACGAAGGCAGCTTTGACAACATCAGCTTTGTGACGCTTCTCCCAGTATTGTGCATCGTCCTTGACCTCGGCGAGCTCAATCTCGAGACCATCTCGGGCACTCTCCAGCTCTTGAATCTTACCAGCACAAGAGGCATGGTCAAGAAGTTGCTTGTTCAGATCAGAAAGTCGGCCAGCACAGGAATCATGCTCTTTGAGCTTCTCAGACAGCTCCTCTATCTTGCTGGGGCAAGACTTGTGCTCCTTAAGTTGATCAGAAAGGTCTTGGACCTTTTTCTCCAGTTCATGACAACCTTTGATGACTTCCTCATTCTGGACTGCTTCGTTTCTTAGCCTCTGAATGGTTGCTGAGGCAGAGAGAAAGAATGATATGATGAGAAAAATGGAATATAAACATAAGCATGATAAACGTGAGCAAATCCTACGAAAGCTACCTTCTAGGCTGCGGACATGATCTCGCATACCCTCTTGTGCTTCCCTAAACTGAGTCATATGAAACTCGAAGTTTTCGTTAGCACACGGACCTAACATTTGTTCTATTCGGCGATGTTGGTCAGAGCATTGTTGATATAACTCAATTGCCAAGGTTTCCTGTCTCGCCGCTGAATCTTTCCAACGTCGAATTTGAAACTCGGCGAGTTCTTTTTCGGTAGTCAAGCTAATAATCTGAGAAGCTAACTTATCAGCCCTGGATTTCTCTTCTTTCCAAAGAAAGGAAGCTCGCTTATGACTTGTCTCGGCCTCTACCTTGGCAGCTTGAGCTAGTTCTTCTCGGCGGAGTGCCTCATCTCGTTGGCTAATCATTTGGCCTAATTCGGAGCGAGCAGCTTGATAAGTATTACAGAGATTTCTTATAATATCAACGTCCTGATCCAACTCACGGCGACACCATTTAATGTCCTTTTGGAAGGCGAATAGTTGACTACACTGCTTAAGGTTGCTAGTACTAAGTCTCTCGATTTCAGAATCAGCTCGCCTAAGCCTATCGTCATCAAAGGAATGGCAACCTTGGAGGGCAGGAAATCTAAGGGTCGGCGAAAGAAGCGAAACAAAGAAGAATAACACAAGCAACAAAAAGACATGGAGAAACTTACCCTGTTGAGTAGTGACTGTCAGGCTCCTGTCTCGAGTCTCCTTCTTTAACCTTTCAACCTCTTGACCACGCACTGTGGCCTCATGTTTCAATTGGCTGACTTGATTCCTAAGGTTAATATTCTGACGACCAAGTCCTTCAAGGGCCGAGCCAACGCTCAAGCAGTGGTGAAAGTGCTAAGGAACACATGCAGTAAGCATAAGTCTCAAAGGATGGCAAAAGCTAGTCATAATACAATTTCACAAAAATACTCACCATGTTGAACAGGTTGAAATGTTCCTGATAAGGAATGACCTCGGCGGCTGTATGAAACTTGGGGTGATGCACAAACCCAGGGCGACTATACTGAGCCAAGGTCTCATAGTACTCATGGTCTGTGCAGTCATCCGCCACACTAAGCTTATCGAAAGCCTCGGCGAGCATGTTGGGAGCAGTCACTTGCAGACATCCAGGTCCCTTCTCAGGCTGAGGAACAAGAGGATGCCGAGGCATCCTATCAAGAACAACTAGGCCAGCGAGATGTGGCTCAAGTACTGAAGCAGAAGGAGTATGTTGAACAGATGGGATCTGCGGATGCTCCGAGGAAGAAGAGGGCACGGAAGTATCTCGACCGCCAGAAATGTTGAGCTGATCCAGATCCATATCGAGATGATCATCAGTCTTGGGATATGTCTCCGAGTCAAGATGCATGTCTCCTGTATTTTCAGTAGCAGGAGGATCAGTGGAACCATTCTTGGCAGATTGCTCGGTGAGAGCATTAGAGTTATCCACCAAAGGCTGATCGACGAGCATGCTGGAGTGGTCGCCGACAAGCTCTGGATTTTCCTGAATAGGAATAGTTTCCTTGACAGGAGAAGAAGGAACTGATGGAGGAGGCAGATTCGTAGCAGCTAATTGGCGAAGTTCTTCATCCTCTTCGGCGGGAGACGGCCTAGATTTCTTGGGGCGCTGCAAATTGAATATCATCAAAGATACATCTATCAGATCTCGGAACAAGCAGAGGCAAATATAGATATATATTTTAAAAATATATTGGCACATATTTTTAAAATAAGTTTAAGTAAAATGCTTGTTTCAAGATCTTCAGTTGGATCTTTGCCAACACAAAAGTAACTCTAGCAAGAACATAGATATATATTTACCTGAGAGGCACCAGCGGCAGTAGTATCTTCTCGCCCCCTCTTTTTCCCAGCAGCAGCATCAGCCGAAAGTTTGATGTAGCCTTTATCCTCCGTCCTAAGGAATTTGTCATTCTCATCCTTGGCATATTTATCAGCATCAGGCCAGACTACGTTCCAGAAAGTATGCTTGGCGAGATGGGCATGTTCAGGCAAGAAGGATTCTCGGATCTTGGTCTTGTCATCATCCTCCCAACCAAGTAACCAAGGACCATCAATGAGGCAGGGAAGGTTGGAAAAGTCGCCCTCAGAGCTGTGGCGAACGGATGGTTTGTCTTTAGTACTTGTAATCTCGACCTCGGCGAGTAACAAGTCTGCAGCCTTTATCTTTGGGGCAAATCTAATAGCCCAAGGATCGGTTTTTCTGTTGCAAGAAGCCACAGAATATTGTTCAAGAAATTTTTCCACAGTAAACTCCTCAGGTTTGTGAGCCTTCAGGTCGGCGAGCGAGGGATAGTTTGTTTTGCCCTCTCGGCGCAGGCTCCATTCAGTCATCACTCGGATAGCATTACCCGTTAGTTGGAAGGGACTTCTGTTAATCGCCGCAAGAAGATCGTCGACGGATAATAGATCAGATGCTTTCTGTGTCTCAGGGAGAGAATGGATCTTGGGATTAAGAAATTCTACTTTGAAATGAGCACAGTAGCCAGGCCAATTAGTTTTCCAGTTTGGCACCTTGGGGTCAGAAGACTTTGTTTTGCTAGCTGTGCTCTTAGACTTGGAGGGTTTTGGAGCCATTAAAGCAGCTTAAGGATTGCCGGAGAAGATGAAGATTGGTGGTTTCAGGTGGTGGTTAGCCGGGAAAGATGAAGAATGGTGGTTGTTGGTGACGGAAAATGGAGAAAAATGGATCTGAAGCAGGAATCAGCGTAAAGAGAAGAGGAAATCGTTGTGAAGCAAAGGAAAAGAAAGAAGAAACAGCAGTAGGAAATCTTAAGAGGGAGAGGGAAAAGAAAGAAGATGAAAAGTTTTGAATGCAGCAGCAGAAAGATTAGGGTTTTGAGAAAAAACTCGTAAAGAAGGAAGCAGATGTGGAGCCGAGTATTTATATGAGTTTAGGGAAGAGTAACCGGCGATAACGGTTATGCGTTATGGTGGAGTAATGGAAGTAATGGGCGAAAACGGTTACCAGTCGTAAAGTGAAGCTACGCATGGAAGACACGTGGAGTAACTGATGCATGCTAGCGGACGTGTGGCGTCAAAAAAGGCTAGTGGTGAACGTGGGGCGGTATTTTCGGCGAGTACTATGGTTT